>BRYE01000019.1:4370000-4387500 GCA_030159115.1 Actinidia arguta var. hypoleuca
AGTATGGGCCGAGATAGAGTCTACCAGCTGATCAATCTTGGGAAGTGGGAAGAAATCTTTGGGGCAAGCTCAATTGAGACTTGTAAAGCCAACACAAACTTGCCACTTTCCATTTTGATTCTTCACCACCACTGTATTAGACGGACAACTCGAATACAACACCTCCCTTATTGCATCTACCTTACTAAGTTTATTAACCTCTTCGATCACAACATCCACATGTTCAACTGCTGACCTCCTACCCCATTGATTTATAGGCCAAACTTCTGGTATGACATTAAGGTGCCAAATAAAGTTTGGGTCAATCTCAAGCATCTAGTAAGAGTTCCAGGTGGAACTACAACATTTGCTTTCACAAACTGGACGAATCGATTCTCTCCCATTTTTTCAGGTTTAAGCCAATGAGAAAGAAGTAGTCCGAGCTTAGTTCGTCGAGCTCATAGCGAAATAGGTCTTTAAGCACCTTCTCTTTGGGGATTTTTCTGACATCTTCAAGTAGTTCCCCCTCCTCCATCACCTGCACCGATTTCATTTCTGCCATAGTATTCACTGTGGCCAAGTAATACTATTTGACTGCAACTTGATCTCCGTACAACATCTCCTCACCCTTGAGGGTGGCAAATTTGATCACTTGGTGCAGCATGGAAGTGACCCCTTTCATTTTGTGAATCCAATATCAACCCACGATAGCATTATAGGGAGATGGAATGTCAACCACAACAAACTTAGTTTATATCTCTTCAGAACCTACTAGAACTTTGAGGGTCATAGTTCTAGGGGCTAGTGAACTTGAGCATTGAACTCGACTAAAGGACCTTGGATAGGCTTTAGATCAAGCTTAGTCAATTTAATTTACTTAAATAGATTATTAAACATCACCTCCACTGAGCTGCCGGAATGCACCAACATCCGTTTGACATTGTAGTTGTGAATCTGCAACTAACATGCCAGAAAGTAAATGGTTGAACCAATCAAATAACGAGTTCAAGAAAATATTCGCGGCTTGGGGAGAAAGTGACGTTGACACATCCGATGATGAGTCAAGCGACCAAGAAGTAACAAACTTATGTCTTGTTGCCAAAGATGAGAAAGTAAATGAGGTACATCTCCAATCAAACTCATTTAATAAATTACAAGATGTTTATGATGAATTATATGAGGAATCAATAAAAATGAGAAACAAAAGTTGCTTCATTTACTATTGATATTGATAATTCGAAGAAGCATGTAAATAAATTAACAATTAAAAATAATGAGCTAAATGCTAAAATTTTGGATTTACCTATCTGCCTAGAAAAATTCATCAAAGGACAAAAGAATCTAGATTTACTTCTTGGATCATAAAGGTGTGTATATGATCGTGTGGGGATCGGATATAACACTTCAAAGAAACAAAAATTATATAAGAATATCTTTGTAAAAGCATCTCATCCCACAATATATAAAACACCATGCACATTTTGTAACACCGATGGTCATACAATATATTCATGCTATGTAAAAAGATATATTAAAAGGGGATTAAAAACTGTGGGTCCCTAAGAAAAATGTCACTAACACACAAAAACCCAACAAGATTTAGGTACCAAAGACCAATGTGTGATTCTTGTGTGTAGGTATGCTTGAATGCAATATCTAAGAAAGGAAGGTTGTACTTAGATAGTGGATACTCAAGATATATGATCGGAGAAAAATCCATGTTCGCACCTCTATCTACAAAAGATGGTGGGTACATAACCTTAAAAAACAATAGCAAAGGCAAAATCATCAGTTTATGTAATGTTGGTAAGAAATTCTTTTCCATTATAAAAAATGTCTTGTTTGTTGATGGACTAAAACATAATCTACTTAGCATTACTCAATTATGTGATAATGGAAATAGAGTCATATTTGATAATGTTATTTGCACCATACAAAGCATCAAGGAAAATAAAATTTTATTTGTTGGACAAAGAGTTAAAAACGTGTACATTTTTGCAATTGATGATGCACCAACTAATGAAACTTGTCTTGCGACTATAAATGACAATGGTTGGTTATGGCATAGAAGACTTAGACATGCTCATATAAATCTTATTACAAAACTTGTCAAAAAGAATTTAGTGATTGGGCTACCAAAAATATCTTTTGAAAAAGATAAGTTATATGGAGCATGTCAATAAGGAAAACAAATTAAAATATCTTTCAAATCGAAAATATTATTTTCACTTCTAGGCCATTACAACTTCTACACATGAACTTAATTAGTCCCTCAAGAACAATGAGTCTTGGAGAAAAATCATACATTCTTATAATTGTAGATGATTTTTCATGATTTACTTGGGTAATATTTTTAGCCCATAAAAATTAAGCATTTATGTCATTTACAAAACTATGCTGACAACTTCAAAATGACAAATGACTCACTGAACTGACCATAGTAGATAACTTGAAAATAAGTATTTTTGTAATACCCCACAAACTTAAATTTCCTTTAATCATGTAAATTATGACCGTGCATTTGAAAATGTGAGTTGTTAGAATGCTAGTGACCAAAGTGATCAAAAATTTGGAATACAACTCTTCAAAATCTTAAAATTCAGTTTTTTGCCCATAATCATTCTTAGCGGTCGAACGCAAGTATTGACATTCGAATGCTAAAGCCAAATTCTCTCAGCGTTCGAATGCTAATAATAGAGTTCGAACACTTACACCTGTAACGAGTTTCATCAATTTTTATGCTTTTAGGACGTTCAAACGTGGCATTCGAATGCTAACCAATTTTTTCTTGGCGTTCGAACGCTAAAAAGGGCATTTAAATGCTATAGCCTATAACAGATACCACCCAGTTTCACTTATTCAGAGCATTCAAATGCAGCATTCGAACGCTAAGCTTAAATTTCTTCTTGGTGTTTGAACGCCAATGTTTGCGTTCGAACGCTAAAACCTACGTCATGTGATATGGTCACATGGGATTATTTCCCATATGTGTATAAATCTATATATACATATACACTTTACACCACACACACACACTTCAAAAAGAGAGAGAGATATAGAGAAAAAAAAAAGAAGAGAGATAGGAAGAAGGAGGAGAAGAAGAAGAGAATGAGAGAGAGAGGGAGAGCCTTGAAGAACTCAAAATAGACTAGGAGAAGCCATTATTAAAGCTTGAGGAAACTTGAAGAGTTGAGAAAAAGGTAAAAGTCTTTAAAACCTTATATGCTATGTATGTGTATGTATATATAAAGTGATGTTAGAGATTTTTTGAGTCCTAATAGATGAATTAGAGAGCTAGTAAGCTCAAATGGGTAGATTGGAGGGTGAGGGTTGAAAACCCCCAAATTATTTTCATGTTAGGGTTTTAAACATTTGAATCTTAGATCCCTTTTGATTTAATGGTCCTTTTCTCCTTCATTTTGAGTTATGCTCATCCTAATGAGTCAAATTTTAGACCACTCAAAGAGTGAAAAGTTTAGGTTATGTTTGGAGGAAATTTGGTAAAGTTCAGTAGCCTTTCTATTGTTGCATACAACCAGCGTTCGAACGCCAGGCCCAACGTTCGAACGACGACTGTTTAACTCTTAGTTTTTGAAACGCCAGACCTAGAGTTCGAACATCGAGCCCATTTTCAAGCAGTTTTGACCTTTTTCTTAGAATAATTTATTTGATTAAAAGTATGTTAGACCATTAATCTACCTATTTAGAAATCTTAAGTTGTGTCCAAAGGGTCTTGACCTAGAACAAGAGTATGTAAGATGATTAGGGAGTCACATAGTAATTTAATGCTTTTATTATCGTATTATCGAACATAGTATTGATATCCCATATCTTATGTTCTTTTAAATGTAGGAACGCCGAGTCTAGCACCTAGCCAAGGGAATTGAGGTGAGTAACATGATGCCATAAACAAAATTATGTATTTTCAAAATATTTTCAATACGTACTATGGTAATATTCAAAATTTTTCCATGTTTTAATGCATAAAATGAATAGGTTATAATATAAAAGCCATGTCTAAATATATGAGATGTTATTATGTTATGAATGAAAAAACCATGGGTACATGATTTACATGAGAAAAATAAATTACGTTTAATATATAGTGACATGTGGGGTCTTTTCATGGCGAGACCTTAACCAAGCCCAATAGTCATACAATAGAGGACGTGAAATAAACTATATACTAAAGAGCCCCAGAGTAACTTATACAGTTACTATGTTATATTGAGTTGTTACACTTTTCATGATATGCTATCTTCATGACAATAAAAGTTTAATCTATGCTATGCTTATGTGAGCTTTAAGTTTATGAAAATTACGTTCTAGAAAAAGCTATGATAAACTTACATGATAGTTTCAATGAGATATGTATGATATGCAAATGATTCATGGTATTTTACGTTCATGCATTATTGTTATTCACTAAGCATATAACTTATGTTTTTTTAAAATCATTTTTAGGAAGTCAATCCAAGGAGTCTTAAGAAGAAGATAGCAGACAAATTTTAGTTTTACAGCCTAAGGGCCTTATGATGTTTTGTAGGGGTTAGACCCTATTTTATTTAGCGATGTTATAAATGTATAAAGTTAAAAACTTAGGCACAACTCTGTATACTCTGTATGTCATCTACACTTTCTATTCTCAGTTATTATGATGTTTCTGTGAAATTTTATATCATTATAAATGAGTATGTACAGGTGATCAATTGGGTTAAGGTAAGTCGGCCTTGGTAGGCAAGCCACCGGCCGGTCACGTGCCTTCGATCCGCAGGGTTGCGGGGCGTGACAGTGTGGTATCCGAGCAATAGGTTGACACCGTAAGTTCAAGTCATGTCTATTAGAGCAATAGGTTGACACCGTAAGAGTCATGTCTAGATAAAGTTTCTAGGATTTGACTAGACTATGTGCTATGTGAAATATGCCCTATACGATATGAACTACAGCTATTATTATGATAAATGTCAAAATGGCATGTCTGTAGTGAGCCATGCCACCTATAAGAGGAGGTCGTAGGGGGTAGTAAAACCCGAAGGCCGAACTGATCGTATCGAGAGGATCCTAGAAGGATTTGTTCATGCAGTCCAAGATAATCATAACAACAACAATGCTGAAGTGCCAGAAGAACTAGCGGTACAAGTGCCAAGAGCAGAAGTGGTGACTCATACCACCATTAAACAGTTTCAATAATTAAGGCCCCTAACTTTAGGGAACCCCAATCCCATGACCGAAGAATCTTGGCTTTTGGAAATCGAGAGGATGTTCCAAGTCCTACCATGCACCGATGAACAAAAAGTGATTTTTGCCACCTTTACTTTTGAGGGAGCCGCCTTAATTTGGTGGAGGTTGAACAAGCCGTTAGAGCCATTATGGTTATGGCCTAGATTTTTAGAAGTGTTCAATGATGAGTATTTTTCTAACATGGTTAGAGATCATAAAATCATAGAATTTCTTTACGCAAGGAGATATGACAATAGTAGAGTTAATATCAAGTTCATGGAATTATCTCGCTATTCCCCACACATTGTGTCGACGGAGTCTCACAAGGCGAGAAAGTTTGAAACAAGATTGTAATGAAACATTCGCAACAAAGTAGATATACTACAATTGCCGACTCATCAAGAAGTCCTTTAAGCGATAATTGCCAAGAGGGCATTGAATGAGATGTATCAGTATCGAGAGAGTAATAAGAAGAGGTCAGGAGAAAACCTAAGCATAGGACAAAATTCAAAACGGCAGAGTTTCGGGTCTTCAAGTGGAAATTTATCAACCCTGAGGAAGCATCGGGAACCAAGGAAGTATCATGTACAATGAAATACTAACTTGCCTAACTTGTCAAAAGAATCATTGGGGCAAGTGTCGCATGTGAAGTAGAGATTGTTATTGTTGAATCAAGCCTTGATTTCGATGATAACAAAACTGTTTATTAATGTTTAATATGTTTACTAAGTGTGCAGAAAAGAAGCATAGCGACCTATAACTCAACTGATCAAAGAAAACTTCATAAACACTTTCAAACAGAAAGTGTCGACACCTTGAGCCCAGAAGCCAAAATGATCAAATCGGTGAAAGACTTAAATAACTCATCAATCTTAAATGAATAAAAGTGAACAAAGACCACATAAATACATGGAAACATATCAGGAAGAAACAAAGGCGACTCAACGCTTTGTTTATCAAAAAGAAGATGGAACACATTCTAGAAGAATGTGTCGACCCCCTGTACACAAGTGTTGACACCAAAAGTCAGTAACCAAAACCAGAAATCTGAAGGAAGAAGTGTCGACCCCAATATCGACACCAAATGTCAGTAGCCATCTATTGAAGATTTTTGAAGAGAAAGTGTTGACACCAGTATCGACACCAAATGATAGTGGCCATATGAAGAAGACTTTTGAAGACTAAGTGTCGACACTAGTATCAACTCCAAATATCAGTGTTCAACTTTAGAAGTTTTTCTAGAGAAGTGTCGACACCTACATCAGCACTAATTGTCAGCAGCTGAAATCAGAATATGAAAGAAGGGAAGTGTCGACACCTACATCAGCACCAATTGTCAGTAGCTGAAATCAGAACGCTGAAGAAGAGAAGTGTTGACACCTACATCAGCACCAAACGACAGTGCGTAATTTCAAGAATCTAGAAGCAGGTAGTGTCGACACCAATATCAGCACCAAAAGTCAGTAGCCAATGAAAGATTTTCTGACGAAGAAGTGTCGACACCTAGATCAGCCCTTGAGACAGTTTTATGGTAGAACTGAAGACTTGAAGTGTCGACACCATGAAGCAATGTGTCGACACATGGAAAGTGTCGACACCACGAAGAAGTGTCGACACCCAACGAGAAGATTTTCAAACGCAGAAATGTCTGGTACATCATTAATGGTTTCCCAACTACCACCAATGGTACACTCTTCACTCAAGCTATTAAATACAAGTCTCCAAGGGCATTTAACACACAAGGGAGTGATCCTAAGCATATTGATTCATCCAACAAGCTTTAAAGTCAAGAATCATTGCATATTCTCTTTGTTCCCTTGTGTGAGTATTGATTCCATTCATATCTACTCTATTGAGAGAGTTATTGTGTATCTTGAAACATCATTCTTCATTTATTCTTGTAAGTTTGAGTGTGACTTAGACAAAAACACTTGGTGAAAGTTTTTGAGTGTTTCTCTTGTAGAAAGTCAAACACTTAAGAGTTTGAGTGTTTCCTCTTGTAAGTAAAATACTAGGAAGTTTAAGTGGAGCTTGGACAAAACCACTTGGTGTAAAAGTGAGTTGGGCACTTGAACAACCAACCCCCACATTGTAGTTGCGGATTACAAATAGTAGAAGAAGATCTTGCGGAGGTCTTGGGAGGACGTAGATCACGGGTTGTGATCGAACCTCAGTAAATCTGGTGTGCTCTCTCCTATTAATTCTATTGTTTCATTATTGCATTTCTTGCATTAAACTTATTATAGCATTTTACATTCATTGTTATTAGAATTAAGCAATTAATTATAAATCACCAATTAAGTTTGAAAAACCCAATTCACCCCCCTCTTGAGTTGCCTATTGGGTCACCAGTTATGGGTGCGGCCAAGAGGGGAACCCAAATTAAAGACTATCGAAAGAGTAATAAAACACAAGGAATTGGAACATCGGCATCAGCCTTAGTCCAACAACCTCCAATTGGAAGGAGGGAAAATCAAACACGGTAAGGTCGAGCTTTTGTCCTTGTACCAAGAAATACCCCAGCTACCCTTCAGTAGTGCCAGGTATACTCCCCAATTGAGGTCAACCTGCACTTATCCTTATTGACACGTATGTTTCCCCACCGTCTTTAGAAGATATTCATGTTGTTCGGAATTTTCTCGATGTCTTTCCCGATGAACTACCTGGTTCCTTGGTCAATTGGGGATTTAATAAAGTCACCATTAAGAACAAGTATCTATTGTCGAGAGTAAATGAATAATTTTATCAACTTTGGGACGCCAAGTATTTTTTAAGAACTTAGACCAAAAGTACATACTAGTTTCGAATGAGAATTTAGAGACGAGCTTACAAGTCAAATTTAGAGTTGATGACAAGAGTATCAAAGATATTCGTCGTAGTTATTCTGAGTATACAAATCATTCATCCCATAAATAGTTTCAAGGGTGTGACAAAGTGGTATCAGAGTAATAGGTTGACATCGTAAGATCAAGTCATGTCCATCAAAGTAATAGGTTAACACCGTAAGATCAAGTCATATCTATCAGAGCAATAAGTTGACACCGTCAGATCAAGTCATGTCTATCAGAGCAATAAGTTGACACCGTCAGATCAAGTCATGTCTATCAGAGCAATAGGTTGACACCATAAGATCGAGTCATGTCTAGATAGAATTTTAGAATTGACTAGCGTATGTGCTATATGATATATGATATATGACGTACTAAAATATAATGTAGCTATTATCATGATAAATGTCTAAATGCTTGATATGTCTGTAGTAAGCAATGCCGCCTAGAGGGGGATGTCGTAGAGTTATAGTAGAACTTGAAGGCGGAGGCCGTAGAGGGGCAACAGAGCCCGAAAGCCGAATTGACCATATAGAAAAGATCCTAGAAGAACTGGTTCAAGTAGTTCAGGATACTCAAAGCAACACGGCTAATGCACCAGAACAACTGGCAATACTAGTGCCGAAAGCAGAAGTAGCGAACTATACCACCATTAAATAGTTTTAACAGTTGAAACCTCTAACTTTTCAAGGAACCCCCGATCTCATGGCCGCGGAATCTTTGCTCTTGGGAATTGAGAGGGTGTTTGAAGTCCTACCTTGCACCGATGGCCAAAAGGTGACCTTTGCCACCTTTACTTTTGTGGGAGTCGCACTAGTTTGGTAGTAGTTGAAAAAGCCGTTGGAGCCATTATGGTTGTTGGCTAGTTTCTTAGAAGTGTTCAACGAAGAGTATTTTTCCGAGACTATCAAGGATCAGAAAACCATGAAATTTCTTAATTTGGCATAAGGAAATATGATCTAGTCGAGTACAATGCCAAGTTCATGGAGTTATCACGTTATGCTCTGCATGTTGTATCGTTGGAATCTCGCAAGGCGAGGAAGTTTAAAACAGGGCTATGGTAGAATATCCGCAACAAAGTAGATATATTACAACTGCCAACCCATCAAGAGGTCCTTCAATAAGCAATAATTGCGGAGAGAGCATTGGATGAGACATCCCAATACCGGGAGAGCAACAAGAAATGGTTTAGAGGAAGTCCAAGCAGAGGACAAAATTCAAAACGGCAGAGTTCCAGATCTTCAAGTGAAAATCCATCAACCCCGCGGGAAAACACCGAGCACTAAGGAAGCATCATGTATAATGAAGTACCAACTTGCCCAAATTATCAAAAAAAGCATTGGGGCACTTGTCGTATGGGAAACACAACTTGTCATGGGTGTGACCAAAAGGGGCACCGAGTTAAAGATTGTTCGAGGAAGAACACAGGAGCGGAAATGTCAGCATCAACCTCAGTACAGTGGCCTCCAGTCGGAAGGAGGGATAATCAACTGCGGTAAGGCCAATTTTTTGTACTTGTACTAAGAAACACCCCAGCTACCACTTCAGAAGTGTAAGGTATACTCGTTATTTGCGGTCAACCTGCACAAGTCTTTAGTGACACATACACGTTTCCCTACCATCCTTATAAGACATTCATATTGTCTGGGATTTTCTCGATATTTTTCTCGATGAGCTACCTAGTTCCTTGGAGAATCGGGAATTGAATAAAGTCACCATTAACAATGAGTATCTATTGTCGAGAGTGGATGTTTTTATTTTATCAACTTTAGAGCACCCAAGTATTTTCTAAGAACTTGGATCAAAAGTACACACTAATTTTGAAGGAAAATTTAGAGATGGACTTATAAATCAAATTCAGAGTTGATGACTAGAGTGTTAAAGACATTCTTCGTATTTATTCTGGATATACAAATCATTCATTCCACAAATGTTTTATATATATTTCTTGTTGGAAGCAAGTTCCCTGATATATTTAAAAAGCTGGCATCTATACTTATTCACTGTCTCTTAGAGAATTTAGATTTGTAAGTTAATTAAAGATTACAAAATTCTCATTTAGTGTCATCTGGGCAAAGCCAATGTAGTAGCTGACGCCATGAGCCAAAAATCACTGCCAATCTAGCATACCTTGATACATCACAATGATCAAGTTCTTAGAAATAAAGTCATTCCATTAGTGTGAGTCTTATGGCAGAGTCATACGTGGGAGGAGTCCACATAGGAACGCGAAGATTAAATCTGGGAAAACTAGTCCTTTTTAATTAAATGACGACTTGTGCCAAGTTTGGAGACCAAACTTTTTATGGGGGAAAGAATGTAATACCCCGAACCCATAATTTTCTTTATTATGTAAATTATAACGTGTATGTAATTAATATAAGTTATTAGGAGTTTAAGTGTAAAAGTGATCAAATTAGGTATAGAATACCATTAAAACATAGACTTAAGTTTCTGTCAAAAATTTTTCTCGGCGTTCGAACGCTAGTAAGTGCTTTTGAACGCTGCCTGTAACTAGTTTCACATCTGCTATGCATTCGAACGTGACGTTCAAACGCCAGAGCCAAGTTTCTTCTTGGCATTCAAATGCTATAATGGGCGTTCAAATGCTAAAGTATGTGACACTTTTCAATTCTACTGTGCATTCGAACGCTAGACAAATGAACTGAAGCATTTTCTTCTTAGCATTCGAACAATAAAAGTAGCGTTCAAACACTAGCATTTTTTTTTTAACAAAAAACAAGGGACCAACAATAGGGGGGAGCACACGGGATTATTTTCCATGTGTGACTTATCTTATACACATACCACCAACACCCCCCCCACTCACACGGAGAGGGAGAGAGAGAGAGAGAGAGGAGAGAGAAAAGAGAATAAGAAGAGAAAAGAGAGGGAGAGAAGAGAGAAGAGGAGAAAAGAAGGAAGATCATAGGGAAAGGAGAGAGAAAGTTTAAAAGTACACCTTTGAAGAATCATCCACCATTGTTGAACTTGGAGCTTTGGTAAGTTAACCCCTAATCTTGTATATACACGCATATATATGATGTATTGTTAGATTTAGAGACTCTATTGAGTCTCATTTGAGTTGAATATCATGTATTAGGGCTTGTTTTGGTAGATTTAAGTATGGGGTTCGAAAACTCCCAATTTATCAAAGTTAGGGTTTCATTTTGATTTAGAATCTTAGATCTATCATGTTAGAATTGGTTTGGAGGGTTGAATTTGAGTTATTGACACCCTAATTAGTAAATTTTTAGACCCTTTGAAGAGTGAGAGGTTTAGGTTGTGTTTGGGAAAGTTTTGGTAAAGTTTAATGGCCATTTCTTCTATTGCGAACGACTAGCGTTCAAATGCCACATCTCAATATTCGAATGCCAGACCAAATTTTGGGACTATTTTGGCCTTTTCCTTTTAAGACATATAAATGTTGGCCGAAGCATGTTAAACCACTTGGCCTACACATAGGAAACTTTATGTCCACTTTTATGAGGTCTAGATTTAGAGACTCATTTTATTCTTGTACTTTTGAGACAGAGTATTGACATTCTATACCTTATGTGTCTTACATGTAGGAATACGTTGCTTAGCACCTAGTCAAGGGAATCGAGGTGAGTAACATAATGCGATGAACAAAATTCTATATACTTTTGAAATGCTTTCGATATGAACTAAGTTATATGCAATGTTTTTCATGTTTTCAATGCATAAATGAATATATTTTGTTATGAATGTCATGTCTTCTAAATGCATGCAAATTTTAGTGTATTATGAAACAAAAATCATGGATGGATGTTTTCACATGAAAAATAAAGAATTTTCAATGCATACCAAGTAAAAGATTTTTAATGTAAAGCGCCAACTTAGGGTCTTCTCGTGGCAAGACCTTAATTTAGCCCAATAGTCCAACGATAAGGGACATGAAATAAACTATCTAGTCATATGATAGGTGACTGAAAATAAAGTATCTATGCCATGTTTACAGTTATGAAAGTTTCAAGTTTAAGAAAAAGGCTATGCTATGTTTTACGGTTCAAAGCTATGATATGATGTTTTAAAAACTATGTTTCATATGCTTAAAGGCTATATTTACAAGATTAAAGTCTATGTTTTAAATGCGATATCTATGTTATGATTATGATGCACTTATGCTAATCCATGGTATTTTCACATTCATGCATATTGTTATTCACTAAACGTATAACTTATGTTTTCAAAAATAATTTTTTAGGAAGCCAATTTGAGGAGCTCTAAAGGAGAGTGATAGAAGTGAAGACTTTGTTTTGTGGCCCAAGGGCCTTATATAATTTTATTAATGAGCTAGACTCTATATTTTGTAGTCTCGAGTTGGCCTTATTATATAAGTTAAAGTTGGCCGTGTTATGCATATGTATATGTATAAAAGAAAGCAAAACTTAGGAACAACTCTGTATGCAACACACACACTTTCTATTTTATAGTTATTACGACATTATGCTGTTATGTATCATTACAAATGATTATGCACAGGTGATCAACCAGTTTAATGTAGTTAGCCTTAAGTAGCTAGGCTGTCGGTCGATCACATGCCTTCGATTCGCATAGGCCAGGTTTTGGGGCGTGACACGGAGAGTGCATTTCCATTATCGAACTAAGCCAACTTGATCAATATGTTAGTAAGAAAAGCATGAATGAAATAATTGCCAAAAATATAGCAATAGGGGTCACCCAAATCAAGGAATTGAAAAAGGAATTTCGATTGTTCCATGGATACATTTTCCCAAGGCAGGACAGTACAATCAAGTGACCACCATGGATACATTCATTATTTATAGAGCTACTATAGATGAACCCTTGAACCTCAACTATATCATACTCAAAGAAATGGCTAACATGAAGAACTATAGTAATCGAGCCCTACCCTATAGTGCTATTATCACTAAGGTTTTTAATCACTTTAGAGTAAAATTCAGTGGTTAACAAAATTAGTATATAGGTAAAGAGTTTTCCATAACTATGATTAAGAGGGGAATTAGTGTCGATACAACCGATGGGGAAGATGAAGGGGTAGAAACAATCAACCACCAAAATATGGAAGCTGAGGGAAACCTTGAGGTTCCTCCACCTCAAATTGAGGAAACCTATGGGGATCCAAGTGCTCAAAATCTCCAACTCCAATGGCAAAGCAAGTAAATAATGCATGAAAAACATCTAATGCATGGAGACGTTCTTATGCAAGAGGAGTATCCTATGCATGGAGGACAACTCTCGTAAGAAGGGACTTCATCGCAAGGAGGACCACCGACATGGTTTCTCGAATATTTCAAGAAATTGAATAGTGGAGAAGATAGAGCAGTGACAAGAGTAAATACTCCAAATCCAAGAGAAGCAATGGCAGTATATTGATAGGCTCAGGGATTTTTATGAAAACCTATATGAGCAACAAAATGCCTTCAATCAGAGCAATACACTAAGAGGATGAACAACATTGAGACCCAATTAGAGGGTATGTAGTGTAATGCCCCGCAACCCGGTCTATGCAGATCGACGGTACGTCACCGGCCGGCGGCTTGCCGCCAAGGCCTACTTATCTTTAACCTGTGCATACTCATTCAAATTGGTATAATTTTTTTTTTCGAAAGCGTCATAATACTGAAAATAATAAAGTAGAGTGTGCACACTGTATACAGAGTTGTGCCTAAGTTTTAAACTTTCTACATACATCACATGGCCAAATTAAGTTATGCATGACATGGCCGTACATCACTACATAATATAGGGTCTAACCCTTACAAAACAACATAAGGCCATTGGCCACAAAACTAAAGTCTACTTGCTATCTTCTTCTTACTGCTCCTCGGACTGGTCTCCTGAAAAGATTTTCGAAAACGTAAGCTAAAAGCTTAGTGATTAACAACAGATGCATGAACATAAAATACCATGGATTATTTCATAACATACTTATATCATTTAACTTAAACATGTGAGCATACATATCTTTTCTGAAAACATAAACTTTCATAAACTTGAAGCTCACAGAATCTTGGCATACTTGCTTTTGTACTCGTACATATCATATACTGAAACTATGACAACTCGGCTGAACTGGATGACCATATAGGTCGGGTGGCTCTTTTGGCCAGAGATATCTCACTTTGTAGATGGAACTTATTTTATGTCCCCCATCTACCTTAGGACCTTAGGCTAGATTAAAGTCCCACCACGGGGGACCCCGAGTGTCACTATACTTGCTTATCTTGAACATACTTAGTTTTTCTTGTAAATCATGCATCCATGGATTTCAATACATAGCATAGTAACATTGCGTACTTTGAAAGGCATGGCATTCATATTTAGAATATAATCATTGATGCATTAAAAGCATGAAAAAATGGTTACATATAACATAATACGTATTGAAAACACTTTTGAAGATACATAGGTTTTGTCCATGGCATCATGTTACTCACGTTGGTTTCCTTGGTTAAGTGCTACACTTGGCATTCCTACACATATAGGACATACGATACAAAATGTCAATAGTATGATCGAGAAGGTTTAAAACTAATATAACAACTCTCGACTTGACTAAAGGTATCCCCGCTCAAGGATAACCTACGCCCTAGGACGACACTCCTAGGAATAGGTCCAAGGATACTAGGTTGACTATTAATGGCCAAAGACAATACTTGGCTATAGTTCCTTCATCGTATCCCATTTACCTCACGACAATAAATATATATCCTAGGTCAATATCATTTGAAAATAGACTTAATGACCTTCAATTTTGTAGGTCATGAGTTTGAAACGCATCCAATGAAGAAGTTATGCCCAATGGAATAAGGACTAAATTTCTGAAAAACTGTGTTGCTGGTAAAATCTTAGGTTAACTTTAAACTTCAATATATCATAATATATATGGAATTAAATTATAAAATTTATTTGGTTAGAAAGGTCTACGAGTCTATTTTCCAACGCTTCAAACGGTGTCTCAATCCGAATTTTCTAGAGAAAGTTATGCCCGTTTTACAAAACAATGTCTGGGCTGAAAATGGTCTAGCGTTCGAACGCTGAGTCTGGCATTCGAACGCCAGGCAATTCGCAAAATGTTAACTCTCTGGACGTTCGAACGTCCCACAGAGGCGTTCGAATGTCGGCCGCACGCAGCAGCAGAAATGGCATGAAAACTTGCCAAAAACTTATCCAATCTTAACCCAAAACTTCACCAAAGTTTTTATGGCTCAACTACACACTCAAGAGACAACAATAACTCAAAATAAAACCTCAAAACTAACCCTAGCATGGTAGATCTAAGGTCAAAGTTTCAAAAAAAACCTAACATTTAATAATTTGGGATTTTTGTTTTTAGTATTCAATTTCTTTGAATTGAGCTTCAATATACTTCAATTGGGACTTAATGGAGTCCTCTAAACTCAACATTGGGCTTACTAAAGGCATCTAAGGCATAACCTAATTTCTTCAACTTGTACATATACATAAAAATAGATTTTTCTCACCTCCTCAAGCTTGGTAGAGCTTTCAATGACTTCCTTAGGTTTGGATTTTGGACTCTCTCCAAGCTTCTCCTTCTCTTTCTTCCTTCTTCTTCCTTTCTTTCTTCTTTCTCTCTCTCTCTCTCTCTCTTCTCTATACGAACTTTTTCTTTGTGTATGTGTGTGTTTGGTTTGGTGCTTGAAAGAAACACATGGGATTCAATCCCATGTGCCCACCTCTATTTCTTTTTGTTACAACCTTCCTCCTAATTGGTCATTTCATCTATTTTGGTCACTTTTGACCACTTTGACCGTAAAATACTTACAATTAGGTCCTAATAGAATTAATTTTTTACATTAAGACATGAATAAAGGAAATTTATGGGTTCGGGATATTACATCTAGATCAACATCATTCCTCCTACACCATTCTATCCTTCTAACGCTCCTCCTCGACCTCCCTACCATGTTTGAACCTATTGATGATGCCTCAAAGGGGGGAAAAGATGAAAAAAAGAACTAAAGAACTCTTTCTTTGTTTCTTTCTTAGCTTTTGAATTCTTAGTCTTTGAGTTAGATTAAGTTTGTCTTAATTTGTTTTAAAGACTGGCTATTTTTGTTTTAAGATTGAAATATTAATGTTCGGCTTAGAATTGATTATGCTATGTTGATGTGAATGTTGACATATACACCATAATTGCCATGTATGCCTTGGTTGACATATAAAATGCTTGACATGTTAAACTTAATTTTTTTTTTATGAGCATAAAGTAATGGGGAGCCTTGATTAAGGGGGGAGCATATAAACTTTTAAAATAAAATAATGATTTTTAAAAACAAATTTTGTTATCATCAAAAAGGAAAAGATTGTTGAAATAAAGGCTTATTTGATTTTGATGATTAAAATGAAAATCGTATTAAAGAAATAAAGAACAAACTAACTCAAAGAAATCATAAACACAACATTTATGAGATTATAGACATATTCATTGACTGATAAAATGAACAAGAATTGAAAGAATTAAGTTATCTAGTTCACTCAAATTCATATTTTTGAAAGAAAACAAAAGTGGTCTTAAAAAGAAGCTTACACTCGTTTAAAGTAAGGTTTGAAACTCTCCACAAGTCATTTTCGATGTTAGTATGCATACAAAAGCAACATAAGTGTTAGTTTAATGCTTAAACTCAATTTGGTTAGTCAACGACATGATCTAAACAAGTAAACAACGGGTCTAAATATAATGTAGATAAATTAAAGCATGTATGCCAGTTCTAACATGTTCATTGAATTAAGATAGATCTATCGCCATGTATAATATACAACTCAATGATCACAATACATCATTAAATGCATCTAGTATATATGTATTCACAAGATAAACAATACTATTAAGATTATAATGCATATATACATTTTGTGTCAAATAGTATCATGTTAATACATCAATAATAAGCCTCTTTATGATGCAACATTGATGCCATTAAACATCATCAAAATAAACATTGATCCAACAATATCTACAATTGTATTTACTACTTCAATCCTTTGAGCATTCATTGTGAGCTTGATTTAGATTAAGAAGTCTAGATCACTCTAGATAAGAGAGTTTCATTGTATTTATTATCAATCTAGAGTGTGTGAGCAAATAGTTAGTTCAAACTTTTGTATCTTGTAAAAAGATCACTATAAGTGACTGTGTAATTCCAAGAGAGGAATTCTCTTGAAGACTAGAAGAGTTCTAGTGTTGGTAAAAGTTGTCAAGCATCCGTAAGCATGAAGATAGTGAATTTCCAAAGAAAAGCTTAAAGAGTGGACGTAGGCCGAGTTTTTTCAAACCACTATAAATCTTTTCCATTTTCTTTTCTCTTCTCTTTTTTATATTGCTTGCTTATTTGCCATATCTATTGATTCATTGTTTGCACAATCTATAAGAAGAAAATTTGGCTTTCTAGCTTTCTAGTTTGCTTTCTGACTAAGCAAACCTATTTCACCCCCTCATAGTT
>BRYE01000019.1:4425000-4432500 GCA_030159115.1 Actinidia arguta var. hypoleuca
CATTCCTCTGATCCTCTTTTCTCTTAAGCCCTCGGTTTTCTTTTTTCTTTTTCTTTTTTAAAGAGCTTCTGCCGTTTTGTTTTGTTTTGTTTTTTGTTGCTACTGCCTGCTTCTCCTATTTTTTCCCCTAAAGTCCTTGGCTTTCTTTATATACTAGGGTTGTTTATTACAAGTATATATCTTTTTTTTTCTAAAATTATAATTCAGCCCCTTAGACTTTATCAACTTTAACACTTTAATTCTGAACTTTACAGAAATTACACTTTAATCACAGCTCGGCCTTTTAAGCTTCCCAAATTACACAAAAAACTGCAAATCTCATTCTAATACCCTAAAATATTGAGTGCACTTCATTTTGATCCCAAAGTTTGTAATTTTGACTTCAAATTTGAGATTTCTTCCATAAAACCTATAAAAATAAATATAAAATAAAATAAATAAATAAATAATAAAATAACAGCTAACAAAAATAAATTGGGCAGCCTCAATGTATATATTTCGACATTTATCAATACATCAATGAATTATGTTGTCCTTTAAATAATGTTTCAAACACCTTGGTTGCAATGGACTCGAGATCAAGTGAGAGAATCATGTCAATTACCAAAAGTTGTCTCAATGTGTACAATTCTAGTGTAAGTCCTTGGAATAGACATTTACACAAACACATAGAATGTATAGGTGTAAATTTACATCTAACAAAGAATAAAAGACACGCAGCCTCATAATTATTATACTCAAGGATTATAGGCAGTTTAATGTACTTAATGAATTATACAATACCGAAAGTTTAATGTACTTAATGAATTATACAAGACCGGATATTGCTTATGCATTTAGTAAATTGAGAAGATTTATCAGTAATCTTGGAGAAAATAATTGGAAAGCAATAATTCAATTTTTAAGATATTTGAGATATACACAAAATTTTAGATTATTTTATTCAGGTTATCTTGTAGTGCCTAAAGGGTATTATGATACTAATTGAATCCCAAACTTCAAAAACTCTAAATCCACATGTAGATATGTCTTTACTATTGGAGGTGTTGTAGTATCCTGAAAATTCTCTAAACAAACATGCATTGCCAGATCTACTATGGAGATAGAATTTATTATTTTAGACAAAGTCGAAAAAGAAGCTGAATGACTTAGAAATTTTTAGAGGATATACCAAACTGGCCCAAACCAGTGTCTACTATTTGTATATATTGTGATAATCAATCAACATTTGCAATGACACAACGTAAAATATATAGTGGTAAGTCTAGACATATTTATTGTAGACACACAATACCATTAAATAACTTATTTCTAATTGAGTTATCTCTATAGATTATGTAAAGTCTAAAGATAATATCGCGGATCCACTTATAAAAGGTTTATCAAGAGAGCAAATTTATAAATCTTTGAGGGAAATGAAAGTAAAACCTATAGTCCAATAGTGCCATAGTAGAAACCCAACTTAGTTCCTTGGAGATTCCAAGATCTAAGTTTAAAAGTGACAACTAAATTATGGTGGATTCAGTGGTAGAAGCACGTGTGGAAGAAAAGGTATAATGTTTGAGCTACTTATTCCTATGAAATAACATAGTGTTGTCTGTATGAGCAATTATGATAAGTATAATTTTTAATGACACTTGTATATTGAAATACTTAAGTGAGGTATTCCAAAATACTCTTAACAAGATATTACATATGTGAGTGTGAGTTGGGGTTGTTCCTATGAGAATTTTGAACTAAATTTCTAGAGCACTCATGAAAACTAAGTGTTGTTTAGGGCAAAAATAAACACAACCATGAGAGCCAAAGTGTTTGGAGGAATATTGTATGAATATTGTTGTCTTGTATTGCATGTAAAGCTGAATATCGTATAAATTAATATTAGTCGTGGATAACTAGTCTCATCAAACATGGAATATCCAATCAAAATAATAAAGAAGCTTAGTTACGAAGTATTTTATTTCATTTGACTCTGCAAAGAAATTAAAAAGAAAAGTTGGTTGAAATAAGAAGGAAAATATTGAAATATGTGCTCTTTTCAATTTAATATTGTTAAAATTTCTTTTCAAATTATTTGCATCATTTAAACGTGTGTTAGTTTTTTTTTTAATTGTTTATCCTTAAAATATTTTTCATCCTCTTAATACTTGAAACCAAACAAGGAATCCTTTACGTTCCAAACACAGCCTTAGACAATCAATATTCTCACAAAACAGAAAATACGGAGTAATACACAAGAATGGTGAGTTTTGTGACCCCCTCACTACTATTACAGTGAGATTACTACTAAACTTAAGGATTATGTATAACCTGACTAATGAAATAAAATCTAATATAGTTTCTCATTATTAATAGCCCAATTAACCAATCAAAGAGACCGTAAACATATAAAAAAACTGTCATACATACACACCATGAACCTTGACGCGGTGTTGAATGAAGGGTATGACACGTGACGCGATATCATTGGCGAGATTGATGGGTCTAGACTTGGCGTCTTTGATCATCATGGAGCTCTCCTTCCAAGTCTCTAAACATCAACCTATAGGAGTTTCCATTGAAAAGTTGTTCTCTAATGCACCTTTCAAGCTTCTTTGGACTTAACCACACCCAATTGACGACTCTCCAAGCCCATATAATCACTAGGATAATAGTACAAGCGACTGCAATGGCACTAAATATTATCTCCATGAGAGACAGACAGATAGACAAAGAGATCTAGGACCATAAGTGCTTATATAATTCGTTTAGAAAGGAGAAGCTATAAGCAGATTGATTTATTGGTTTTTCTACAATTCAAATTTCCAAAATCACTTTTCAAATAAGTCAAGTGTGTATGTCTGTTAATCTAATATGTGTTAGAAGTTGGATTTTGAGAAAATATTTTGAACACACTTTTAAACTAAAAGTTAATTAAATTTCATACACTAAATGAGATAAACAATAATTGATTTATGTTCTCCTGAATGAGTAGATAAATTTAGTGTATTCATTTAACCAAAATCAAGTTGATTTGAATGAGAAATCATTTCTTAAAGAAGTATCATTGCAAAGGAAAAAAATAGAGATAATGTAATACCTCGAACCCATAAATTTCCCTTATTCATGTCTTAATGTAAAAATTTAATTCTATTAGGACCTAATTGTAAGTATTTTACGGTCAAAGTGATCAAAAGTGACCAAAATAGATGAAATGACCAATTAGAAGGAAGGTTGTAACAAAAAGGAATAGAGGTGGGCACATGGGATTGAATCCCATGTGTTTCTTTCAAGCACCAAACCAAACACACACACACACAAAAAAAAAGAAATTCGTATAGAGAAGAGAGGGAGAGAGAGAGGGAGAGAGAGAGAAGAAAGAAAGGAAGAAGAAGGAAGGAAGAGAAGGAGAAGCTTGGAGAGAGTCCAAAATCCAAGCCTAAGGAAGTCATTGAAAGCTCTACCAAGCTTGAGGAGGTAAGAAAAATCTATTTTTATGTATATGTATAAGTTGAAGAAATTAGGTTATGCCCTAGATGCCTTTAGTAGGCCCAATGTTGAGTTTAGAGGACTCCCTTAAGTCCCAATTGAAGTATATTGAAGCTCAATCCAAAGAAATTGAATGCTAAAAATAAAAATCCCAAATTATTAAATGTTAGGTTTTTTTTTTAAACTTTGACCTTAGATCTACCATGCTAGGGTTAGTTTTGAAGTTTGATTTTGAGTTATTGTTGTCCCTTGAGTGTGTAGTTGAGCCATAAAAACTTTGGTGAAGTTTTGGATTAAGATTGGATAAGTTTTTGGCAAGTTTTCATGCCATTTCTGCTGCTGCGTGCGGCCGACGTTCAAACGCCTCTGTGGGACGTTCGATGAAGGAACTATAGCCAAGTGTTGTCTTTGGCCATTAATAGTCAACCTAGGATCCTTGGACCTATTCCTAGGAGTGTCATCCTAGGGCGTAGGTTATCCTCAAGCGGGGATACCTTTAGTCAAGTCGAGAGTTGTTATATTAGTTTTAAACCTTCTCAATCATACTATTGACATTTTGTATCGTATGTCCTATATGTGTAGGAACGCCAAGTGTAGCACTTAGCCAAGGAAACCAACGTGAGTAACATGATGCCATGGACAAAACCTACGTATCTTCAAAAGTGTTTTCAATACGTATTATGTTATATGTAACCGTTTTTTCATGCTTTTAATGCATCAATGATTATATTCTAAATATGAATGTCATGCCTTTCAAAGTACGCAATGTTACTATGCTATGTATTGAAATCCATGGATGCATGATTTACAAGAAAAACTAAGTATGTTCAAGATAAGCAAGTATAGTGACACTCGGGGTCCCCTGTGGTGGGACTTTAATCTAGCCTAAGGTCCTAAGGTAGATGGGGGACATAAAATAAGTTCCATCTACAAAGTGAGATATCTCTGGCCAAAAGAGCCACCCGACCTATATGGTCATCCAGTTCAGCCGAGTTGTCATAGTTTCAGTATATGATATGTACGAGTATAAAAGCAAGTATGCCAAGATTCTGTGAGCTTCAAGTTTATGAAAGTTTATGTTTTCAGAAAAGATATATATGCTCACATGTTTAAGTTAAATGATATAAGTATGTTATGAAATAATCCATGGTATTTTATGTTCATGCATCTGTTGTTAATCACTAAGCTTTTAGCTTATGTTTTCGAAAATCTTTTCAAGAGATCAGTCCGAGGAGCAGTAAGAAAAAGATAGCAAGTAGACTTTAGTTTTGTGGCCAATGGCCTTATGTTGTTTTGTAAGGGCTAGACCCTATATTATGTAGTGATGTACGGCCATGTCATGCATAACTTAATTTGGCCATGTGATGTATGTAGAAAGTTTAAAACTTAGGCACAACTCTGTATACAGTGTGCACACTCTACTTTATTATTTTTAGTATTATGACGCTTTCAGAAAAAAAAATTATACCAATTTGAATGAGTATGCACAGGTTAAATAATCCATGGTATTTGGCGGCAAGCCGCCGGCCGATGACGTACCGTCGATCCGCATAGACCGGGTTGCGGGGCATTATAGAGTGGTATCAGAGCAACAGGTTAACACAATAAGATTGAGTCACGTATAGATAGACCCCTAAGATTTTATTAAGTTTACATTACATGCCATATGAGTTATGACTATGATAAACATCTAAATGCTTGTTATGCTTGTAGAAGCTATGCCGCCTAGACGGGGTGGCCGTAGAGGGGCCATAGAGCCTGAAGGCCGAATTGATCGTATAGAGAGAATCCTCGAAGGACTTGTTCAAGTAGTCCATGAGGTTCATAACAATAACCACGATAATGTACCAGAACAACCGGCTAGGCCAATGCTTGGAGCCGAAGGGATGCACCGAACCACCATTAAGCAGTTTCAACGAACTTAAACCCCTAACTTTTTATGGAACCCCCAATCCCATGGCCGCGGAGTCTTGGCTTTTGGGAATTGAAAGAGTGTTTGAAGTCTTGCCATGCACCGAAGATCAAAAGGTGACCTTTGCGACCTTTACTTTTGAAGGAGCTGCATTGGTTTGGTGGCAATTGAAGAGGCCGCTAGAGCTAGTATGGTTATGGCCGAGGTTTTTAGAGGTGTTTAATGAAGAGTACTTTCCAGAGATGGTCAGAGACCAGAAGATTCAGGAATTCTTAAATTTGAAGCAAGGGAACTCGACAGTAATAGAATATAATACCAAGTTTATAGAATTGAGCCGTTATGCCCCACAGATAGTGTCGACAGAATCTCGCAAGGCGAGAATGTTCGAAGCTGGACTACTATGGAACATTAAAAACCAAGTGATTATATTGCGATTGCCAACTCATCAAGAGGTTCTTCATCGAGCGCTAATTGCTGAGGGATCTTTGAATGAGAGTGCCCAATTTTGGAAAAATAGAAAGAAAAGGTCAGGAGAAAGTACAAGTGGAGGACAAAGTTCGAAAAAACAGAGTTCAAGGTCTTCAAGTGGGAATTCATCAGCCCAACAAAGGAATACCGTAAGCCAGGGAAGTAGTGGATCAAATGAGTTGCCAACATGCCCGAATTGTCAGAGAAAACATCGAGGTGAATGTCGCATGGGAATTAGGGGTTGCTATGGATGTGGACAAGAGGGGCACCAGATTAAAGATTGTCCAATGAGAAGCAGAATTCAAGGAGCTAGAACATCGGCGTCAGCATTAGTCCCACAACCTCTAGCTAGAAGGAGGAACAATCAACCAAGACAAGGCCGAGCGTTTGCCCTTATGCCGGGGAATACCCTAGCTACCACATCAGTTGTGTCAGGTATACTCTTCATTTGTGGTCAACCTGCACATGTCCATATAGATTCGGGTTCTACCCATTCATTTATTTCCTACCCTTTTAAACAGTATTTGAATACTTCCTCAGTATCCCTTGAATATGAGTTGTCAGTGTCGTTACCCTCCGGGGACACCATGCTATGTGATAGAATTTACTATGCCTGCGAAATTCTTGTCAATGATGTACCCTTGTTTGTAGACCTAATACCCTTGGAGATGCATGGTTTTGATGTCATCCTAGGGATGGATTGGTTGTCTTCTTACCATGCGCTCATTGATTGTGAGCTTAAGCGAGTAGTATTTCACTCGTTTGCACATTTAGGACTAGTATTTGAAGGAGTTAGTGTTGTACCTCCTCCCTATCTCATTTCTTCTATGAAAGCACGCCGCTTGATTAGAAAGGGAAGTCAAGCATTCTTATGTAGCATCGTTGACACACAAATATCCCCACCGTCTATAGAAGATATTCATGTTATCCGAGAATTTCCTGATGTCTTTCTCGATGAGTTACCTGGGTCCTTGGTGGACCGAGAGATTGAATTTTATATCGATCTAAATCCAAGCACTAGGCCCATGTCTAAAGCCCTCTATCGTATGTCACCTTCAGAGTTGAAAGAACTAAAAGTACAACTTCAAGATTTGTTGGATAAGGGATTTATCCGTCCTAGTGTTTCACCTTGGGGTGCGCCTGTATTGTTCGTACGGAAGAAGGATAGAACGATGCGTTTGTGCATTGACTATCGAGAATTGAACAAGGTTACCATTAAGAATAAGTACCCATTACCCAGGGTAGATGATCTGTTTGACCAACTTCAGGGTGCTCAAGTATTTTCTAAGATCGACCTAAGATCAGGTTATCATCAGCTTAAAGTTAGAGCAAGCGACATAGAAAAGACAGCTTTCAGAACTAGATATGGCCATTATGAATTTTTAGTCATGCCGTTCGGAGTTACCAATGCGCCTGCAGCCTTCATGGATTTGATGAACCGGGTATTTAAACCCTTCCTTGATGAATTTGTTATAGTATTCATTGACGATGTCTTGGTCTATTCTAAGAGTTTTTCAGAACATGAACAACACTTGAGGATGGTTTTTCAAACCTTACGGAATAAGAGACTGTAAGCCAAATTGAAAAAGTGTGAGTTTTGGCTATCAAGCGTAACGTTTCTTGGGCACATCATCAGTGTGGATGGAGTGTCC
>BRYE01000019.1:4452500-4457500 GCA_030159115.1 Actinidia arguta var. hypoleuca
AAAGTTCGATTACATCCTAGCTGCTTCAGATTGTAGGGTTCAGATCCTTTAAGTCTGAGGAATTGAGTCACAAGTTGGAAGATTGAAGAACGTGTTAGCCACAAGGTTCTATATAATGATTTTGATGGTAACAAACATATTTATCAAGATAAATTATTTGCTAATTGTTGGAATTAGAATAATTTACTTCCTAATTAGATTAGGAAGGGTTTCCCTAATTTAGGATAATTCACTTCCTAATTAGATTAGGAAGGTTTTCCTAATTTAGGAGATTCTTTCCTTAATCTAATTAGGAAGATTTCCCTTTATTTAAATTAGGAAGATTTCCCTTTATTAGTTTTTCCTTATTTATTCTTTTCTTGGTCATCAAGTATAGATTGTATATAAATATATGGCCTTAGAGCCTTAATAAGACAAGTAAAATAATTTTGATTTTCTTCTCTAATTTATTTTTCTCTTTGTAGGAACAAAAAGAAAATGCTGAAAATTTCTTGACAGGACATCTTCCAAGGATTTTTAATGTGGAGAAAAATCGCAAGTTACCGTTGGGAACCAAATAAGGAAAGTTACCGTTTGGAACTAAGAAGGAATAAAAAGAAAATGCTAAAAAAATTTCTGAAAGACATCTTCCAAGAATTTCTAACATGTGGAGAAAAACGTTACCGTTGGAAGAAATTTTTATGGAGCTACAAATCCTCTATTCCAACGGCTAGTGCTCAAGTATATAAAAAGAAGAACTGTTGTAAATGAAAACATGTCAAGAGAGAGAAGAATAAGAAGTTAGTGAGCTTTCAAATGATAATTTTACTTTGAGAAAATTCTGCAGTGTGCTTTATTTGTATATACACACACTTTAAAGAGTGATTTGAGTGTTAGCTCATTTGTAAGAGGGATATTATAACCCTTGTTCTTGCTCTTATTAGAGCTTTCTTTTAGTGAGTGTTGTTAGAGAGAAAATCACTTGTATAGGTGTGACAAGGCACTGGAGTCAAAACTTGTCGGAGGTAGGTGTGACAAGGCACCGAAGTAGAAACTTGTCAAGGTCGTCTAGCACCCACGCAAAGCTAAATTTTGTAATGCTATTTGAAGAATAATGATGCAAATCCCAAGGAGGTCACTCGGGGAGTAGACGTAAGCTTAGGACAAGCCGAACCACAATAAATCTTGTGTTTTCTTTCTCTCTTCCCTTACCTCTTTACTTTCATCATTTTATCGTTGCATGGATATGTGAGTGCATTTCGGTTTTACTTGCTTAATCATTTCTAGTTCACTAGCAAGTGTTTAATGCCCAGTCTTGAGCTAGCTTAACCTAATCATATATTAAAATTGTTTTTCGTTGGAGCTAGCTCCACTAAAGAAAATTACAAATTGTTCAAAGTTTGCATATTTGCTTAAAAATCCAATTCAACACCCTCTTGGGTTGCCATATTGGGACAACAGAAAGGCTCCCGAGAATCCAAGTAAGACAGTCTTTGCTGAGAAGGTCACAAAATGATGTTGGGATGATGATATTTCCATCTTTGACAAACCCGTAAATGAGGAGATTGAGAGGTATAATGAAAGAATGAAGCCCTTACTCTTATTTGCTCTTATGATCATGGAAACTTTCATTACACCTAACCAAGACTGAAAAAGTAATATAAGAAAGCCACGAAAATGATCATGCTTTGTGTACATTTCCAAAGAAACACAAGGATGATTTGGAAGCTCCACAAGACCTACAGAACAAGATGTTAAAGTTTGAATCAAGACTTGCCTCCCGAGTTGCCTCCGATGTAGGATATTTAAGTTTGTGCTGGATTAGTGACCGAAACAAATCTTTTTCTCAAATAAATTCACCGATGTAACATCCGTGTGTTACCTTATATTCTCCTTTTCTAAGTTGATTAGCAAAAGCTAATCAAGAATAGTTAAGGTTAAGCCGGATTAATTATGCTAATCATGATTAGTTAAATATTAATCACAATTAATTTAGATATTTTTATTAGAAGCATATCATCGATTCATAGGTGCTAATCTTGATTAATTCAGATTAATCACGTAATTAGTTGATTGGATGAATCAATGCCCTCAACATAACTTTTAGATACCTCTTACTAGTATTAGATGACTATTATGAATGCTTGCCAAATGGTAAATTATTACTTGCATAGCTTTCACTAGAATACAAAAGAGTGACAGAAACAAGCAAGTAGCTCTAAAATGAAAGCTGAAATTCCTAAGGAAACAAGAAGGAAAGAAAGCAAAAGTGAAAAAATATCAAAGAAAGCAAGCGAAGGGAAAGTCCATAGAACTTCAAATTGAGGTATATGTTTCTATTTTTAACCTATTCTCTAAACTCTAATCTGAAAATAACAAGGTTAAAATGGATTTAGAAAGGAGGAAGGAATATTTTCAATTGGGATAATCCCAAATTCTAAGAAGATAGTGGAGAACCAAAGTGTTCCCCTTTAACTTTTGTGGCTTTAAATTTTTTCATGGATGTGTTAAGACCTTTAGAACCTTTGGTTTAAGTTTAGAATAAGTTTGAGACCTTTGAAGAACGCTTGGACTAAATATTGCATGAAACTGCACATGGAAGCTTGTGCAGTCTATACTGTTCTGGCCATATCTCTTTCAATATTTGGAATTTGTTAGTTAGACCACAACCACTGTAAAGTAGATTTCCATAACTTCGAAATGATTGATCGTTGGCTTAAATCCAAGTCCTGACAAAAGACTTACGAGTATGTTCATTTGAAACAAATTAATTCTAACGTCCATTGACAAGACTTGTACTAACCTAAAAGGGAATTAGAACCTCATTGGGGTGTATGCTTCAATCTGTGTTACTTGTTGTGTAGTATTAATTAATTAAAGAAATCCAAACGTAGCAAAGATATAAGGTGAGCAGTTGTATAACTTGGTTACATATATGCAAAATCTTCATTGAAATGGAAATAGTTATACTATGATTTCTTTTTGGATCAAATCTTATATCTTATGCCTTTATTCAAAATTGATATCCTTTAGATATAAATTATATGTTTTGAATCTATTAATACCATCCTCAGTTAGTCCTACCAACTAGGGTACAGTAATATGCTAGCAGTAAAAATTACATGTTTTGAATCTATTAGTGCCATCCTCTGTTAGTCACACCAACTAGGGTACCATGCTAGAAGCCTACACTTGAAACGTCTCACCCTTGCCACGATGGCTTGTATGTTTGGATGCCGGTAGTCGACCAAGTTATCCCTCAAAAGTAAGTCCGATGGGTTGGCATCATACAAAGTATTTGTTCTATGGAGTTCATAATATGGCCGGCTTCTTGGAAAGCTCTTCGATATGGGAATATATACTCTTCGATAAAAGCTCTCTGATTAGTTCTATGTTTATGGTTTCCGAACACTAAATGTTTTAGATATACGGTGCAACCATTGTATACATTACTCACTAGGCTTAAGCTTATGCTTTGTGTTTACACGTTTTTTCAAGGGATACTTGGTGGGCACCATGCTTATGTGCATGTGTTTGTTGCAAATAGGACTCATATACCCTTGAGGCTTGTAAATACCAAGTTGTGGGATCTAAGTGAATGTAATCCTTAATACATAACATCTTTTATACTTGGGCCATCAGTGGCAATGTTAACTTAGAAAGGAGCGCTGAAGCAAGGATTACGCATTACCAGTTTATGAAACGTTTTACATGCTTCACCCATAATTATGAAATAATTACATTAAATTAATCAATAAAGCAAGGCAGTTAGAAGTTAGAGTTTATTTTCATTTAGGCCATTGGTTGCTCGTGGCTACTAGCCGGTCACGCTTCTTACTTCCTCTCCAGTGGGTATTGGGTCGCAACAACCTATTATCACCAAAAGAGGGGAAAGACTTCATGAGAAAGATTAAAGATCCTTTGGGTATGATTTTGCATTCAAGTACGATGAGGAACTAAAAATTATACATTCTATGGTGTACAATTGTTGGCAAATTTTGGGAACAAGTGTACTAGAATATTGTGGGTATGGACCTCCATTGCACACCATATGACCATCCACGTGAGAATATATTTTACAACACCACAAAACCAATTCCAAGTGATACCAACTCGTGATATCCCTCCAATTCTACTCGTAAGCTTTGCCTTTAGGCAAGGCCCAGGGCTTCGTTCGGGACCACCAGAAAGATAAGTGGCTTGGAGGCTAAAGTTGAGGATAGTCAAGATTCGCTCGGCCAACCCACCTCGGCGTTGGCTCCACCTTCATCAATTTTGAGACAGAGATGATGTTGACCCTACGACACCTGACCCCTTGGAACCAGTATTATAATAACACCGACCCTACACAACTACCATTTCCCGTCCCATGATACGGCCACCAAGGTCTTAAACCTGGAATGGACAACAACCATTCGCAACTACCACCTACATTCCATTATATGACCTCCAAAGTCTGAAGGGATGGAAGAGTCAAACCAAGGGAACGACGTCACGCATCCCATGCAAGTTGGCTCTGCTTCCCCCTTGTTCGACCATTATATAAAATGTCCATCATTTAATGGACTCACCAAACTTCTATTCATCTTTTACCATTTTGTTCTTACATAGACACTACCTCCCTCTCTCAAGGTTGCTCAACTCTCACCTCTTCTACCTCTAGTTACTCCCGGCGATCAAATGCCTTCCATAACCAAGAAACTAACTCCGGCTAACTAGCTGTCCACCTTCCCACATTTTACTCCGCTAGGGAAGAGTGGTGCTCGTTTGCCATGGTTAACCGCAAACAAAACGCTAGAGCCACCACCTCCAAAGTTGGACAAACCAATGCAACCAATAACGGACAAGAGTTGACTCAGTGTCTGAGCACAACACCTCTCTCAATTCCCAAAACCCCCAAGGCCAAAATTCCCAAACGGATATTATGGAACAAATCCGTAGTCTCTGAGAACATGGCCACCATGTAATAGACTCGGCGAGTCTTCACGGAGACTATGTTGGCCACCCAATATCGTCTTAAC
>BRYE01000019.1:4495000-4500000 GCA_030159115.1 Actinidia arguta var. hypoleuca
AGCTCGAGCTTGCGCTTGCGCTTGAGCTACCTGGTTCCCAACCAAGTAAGGATGGTCGGATATTTCTCCCTAGGAGCCTTAAAATGTCAAATCAAGGAGATGAGGTAAAATTTCCCTCATCCTCTTCCTAAAGGTCCCTATGTATTCCATTGAGTCATTTTAAGAATGGTCACCTCAGGGAGGATTATCTAAAAAAATGCGAGACTTACCCTCGTCGCCCGCAATGTGAGCTGCATTGCCTGCTGGTTTATCCTCAGCATTATCCCTGCCATTGGACACCATTTTTCCATAGTCGAGGGCGAAGCTTTTGAGGAAGGACTTAGAGTAAAGGACGTCCTTAATTGAGGTAGAACTATCCTTGCTCTAGTGAATTTGAGATCTGATCGAACCTTTGTTATTCGATCTCTGTTAGAGCAGGCAACATGTTGCAACACTTACCTGAAAATAAAGAACACTTGTTAGATAAAGAAAGTGAGTTAAACTTGATAATTGAAGGACAATTCATTAAACGAAGACAGACCTGCAGTGCACTACGACCTCAGGACCCTTGGAATCCTAAGATTTGGGATAGTCCTTGAGCGAACTCCCAATTGTCCCCTGAGATGAAGAAGAATTTCTTCTGCCACCCCTTGACATTGTTGGGGTACCCCCTAAGCAGGGTTTTCTTTTGCCTTGCCTTGAAATAAAGTCATCCAGAGTATAGCTTCGTATTGTTAAAAAGGCCAAAAAAATTCCTAAATTCATTTAAGCAAAGGGTAAATTTATGAAAGCACCACAACACCACCACGCCGATGACACTTTGCCACGTATTGAGGGTTAGATAGGCTGGGCAGATGTTGTAGTGATGTAATATCCTCCTAATAGTGGGATGGATAGGAAGACAAAGAGCGGCTTGGAAGACAGCCTCGTAAAATGCCACCTCATCAAGGGGATTAAACGCAATGGTCTGATCTGTCTTGGGAAGCCTAGTTTGGATCCCAATTGGGAAGGAGCATGATTCTCTAAGGCGATCTAACTCACCCTGAGTCATGGTGTTTGTCTCCCTCTCAGGCGGAGGTCGAATGTCTATTGAGGGACTTCCCTCATTGTCAGAAGAATCTCTCTATGAGAGGAAGGGAGTTGGGTGACCTCGGTCATCATGTAAGATCGTTCTCCTAGATGATCCAAGATCCAAGATCCAAGATGGGAGTGTGTTTTCTAAGTCTCCTACCTTTACGTTGTCGGACATAAACTAGGGATTCAAACTAAGACTTAGTGATCGAAACTTACTAAATGATTTGAGTAAAGGCAAGATGACGAGGCCGAGGTGCACGTCAGAGCAACAACAATAGCTCTAGAGCGAAAACAATAGAAGAATGTGCGTTATGGGAGAGTCTCTTATTTATAGGGAGAGCCAAGGGCCAAGATCTGTTAGCTTCAGCAGATAGGATCTTGCAATGCTTCGCATACCGATGTTAGAGCTGCCGTTTGTAGCTGAAGGGTCACGTCCTCATCAATGCACTTCCACGTGTCAACCTATGAGGACATGCCATCATTACGTGCTTATGTCATCAAGAAACACTACTTGATTTCTTACTTGATGATATCAAGTGTTTCACCTCAGCATCTCGAATAGGAGGACAACTGATAAAGGGCAAAATCTTTACCTACTAAAGACCTAGAGTAAGTACCTCACCATATCCCACCTCATCATTTCAACAAACTCGGATTCCTTAGAATGCCATCTCCTCTTTTGCGTCGCCAATCCCAAGATGCTTACCTGAACTCCATCATTCGGCCGAGATGAAGATGAGACTCCATCTCCACTAGATCTCCTACATTCGCGGTGCTATCTCTATTTGGAAATCTCTTCCTTTTACTCTAAAATTCTCAGGCACGACTTCCTTATTTGGCTATCTGATGATTTCACCGTGATCTTCTCGCATGGTTATACATTCTCCTCTATAAAAGGCCGCTCACCCTCCACCAACAAAGGGTAACTGCATTCTCATTCTAAGAGCTTGAACTCAATTACTTCTTTGTTGTGTTCTGTCTAGATCATTCATCTTGATCTCATCTCCACGCCGAAGGGGCTTGTAGAAGCCTCACCCCGATTGATAACGTTTGTTCCTTTGCGCAAGTTACCGAGGTCAATACCGAACTTACGAGCAATTCTGATTGTTGATTGCTCATTCCATATTTCTACCATAACAAGAGTTAACACCGTTCATAGCCTTTTTAGATTTACCTCTCTCTCAAATCATAAATAAGCATATAATTAGCTAATAAATCAACTAAGGTTTCAGTAGTATATATACATGTCCATGTATGTATAAACACACATACATATATACTAATACACATACACAAGGAAGGGAGTTTGGTTGAAATCCACCTCTCTACCTCAAACATAATCTAAAACACTGAAGAAATTTTTTGAGAGGCTCGGTGGACAACGACAGTCATCATTCCCATCCACTGAACATCTACTCGTGGAGCCACTTCCCTCTCCCCCTCCGACCCTCCCTCCCGCTCTCTCTTTTCTATTCTTTTTTCTTTCTTTCCCACCAAGTATTTTTTTTAAGTATAACTCATGTATATCTCCCTCATTTACACATGCACCCACCTCACTTCACCTCACGTCATATCCCATGTGCGCACATGCAACAAAAAATGATAGAAGGCTTACATGCAAGATTTTGAAAAAAAATCACTTTTAACCCCTCTTGGTCTATAAGTTCAGCAATTTATTCTTTAGCCCACTATATTGTCACTTTTGTACCATTTTTTTCCTCTGATTCTAGTCCTCCATTATTTGTTTTTTAACTCTAGAAAATGAAATTTAAGGTTTTACAGGGACCATCAAAAGAAACCCATCGCCCATCGCTCGTGTGAATCGTGTATTATAGACACTTCATTTTAGTGGGTCATAATATTTAGAACTGCTGTATAAATCATTACCGATGACGAAGGAATTGAAAAGATAAATTTTGAGAACGAACTAGATGCATATTATTTTCTTTTAATTTTAATATGAGATATTGAGGTATTTTAGGGATAATAGGTTCCAAAAGAATTTTTCAAATACGTCACGCGGGACATCTATTATCAGACCCTTTTTCATAAATAAAATCCATATTTTTGCAAATGGTTTCATACTTTGTTTCATTTTCAAATACCTTTCCAACCATGTAAAGTGGGTCTTAATCCAATTTTAGATGAAAGAGTTATGAGCATTTTACGAATGTCGCGTAATCTATAACATACTAATGATAAAATGCTAATATCTTACAAAATACAAATGATATGGATTTTATTATAATGAGGCTTGAGGAGTAATAGGGATTTCCAACGATATAAAGAACGCACAAATCAGAGTCCGAACGAAGGCAAAACAAGCTTGCGAAGTTTGGGCTTGCCAGGTGGCCGGACTGGTACTATGGGCACGTTGGCAAATTTTAACTTTTATGCTTTTTTTCTATTTCTACCTCAAGGAAACAATATATTCTAGATTATTCTCTCTGTTAGGCAAAAAATATTACCCAAAATCTTTCCAAAGACCCAAAATCTCTATTTTGAAACCCTAACCTCTCCTATAAATACTCTCATATTCTTCATAGTTGCGACCCTAGAAAATTTTAGAGAGTGAAAAGAAAGAAAAGAGAAATATTAGTGAGAGAGGATAGAAGGTGTGAGAAAAATAATAGAGAGGAAAATAGCAGAAAGACAGAGATTTGAGAAGAAAAAAGTAAGGAAAAGTAGTATTTTTTAGGGTTCTTCAATCTGAAGAACGCATCCAAAAAAGTTTACAGAGATTGTCTAAAGTTCACGTTCGAAGTTCAAAGTCGAGGGTAGCGCAAAGTGATCCAACAATGAGAGCCGAAAGCTAGTGCCATTTGACGATCGGAGAAATGACAAAAAAAGGTAAAATTATATTTCTCACGACATAGCTTTTTTCTTATTTCTAGTCATTTTCTTTTCTTTTTTGTTTTTATTATACCATTTCACTTTTAATTTTTAATTTTTTATAGCTGTAGAAAAACCCTAGAACTACGTATGGCTTGATTACCTCAAAAAGGGATACATCGGCAACCATGTCTATTAGGGGTCGGTCCGTTACTTATAAAAATCTTCTTTTCCCTTCTTCAACCCAATCCACTATAGAGGGGGCTTACTAAATAAACTTGAGCATTAAGGATATTTGCTTGAAACATCTTGATTTTTTCCACCTTGTCATTCTAAGGAATCTTAACAATTGTTGACTCATATGAAAAGTAGAAAGACGTTTGACTTGCCTAGTTATGACCCCTTCCATGATTTGCAAAAGATCGAAGTATTGGATAAATAACTAGCCTTTTCTTGGCCCCAACTTCTATCAATTGAAACTTCACCTTGTGTGATGCAACACGATACGAACAAGAAATTGAAAACCAACCCTAGCCATTGATTCTAAAGAAAACCGATTAGGATTTCTTCCCTAAACCTGTTGATTAACGTGAATACTAGGCAAAAAGGCATCAAACGCTCGTTGATTCCCAAGAATACCGAATGATTAGAAAGCGGTGCAAACTTGCACACAAATTAGATTAATCACCAAAAACTACTAAAAATAACACGAATCAGAGTATAAATAAGTCATCCAAAACCCTAAGGCCTGGGACAAACCGGATTAAAAGAAATACTTAACAAAATCCTAAAAAAGAAAGTCCAAAAATAGGCCAAAAATAATAAACGGGTCAAAAATAATACTTAGAAATGTTTTTTCGCATTTTCCTAGACTAATTAATGATTACATATTTTCCAGAGTCTTCGTCTCATCGAGAGCTTTTCAGTGACATATTATAATAGAAAAACAGAGTTACGTAGCAAAAGTTATAGCCGATTAAAGTTTACCAACCACGCGAGCATAACGACGGTCTCGGGTCTCCAAGTAGTCTTCAGCTTTGCTATTTGCATCATTGTGTCACACCCATTTGGGTAGGACCCGAATCTACATAAAGTGACGTGATCAATCACCTATT
>BRYE01000019.1:4505000-4507500 GCA_030159115.1 Actinidia arguta var. hypoleuca
ACTCTTCCTCATTCATAAGTTTTTGCTAAGTATATTTTGGCAAGATTTTAAAGAGATAGACATCTAAACTCACGTGGAGCTTGGCTAACTCTTCCCTAAGATTTTTCTAAGTATATTTAGACAAATTGGGTGGATAGAGTTCGGAGCTCACTTGGAGCTCGGCTAACTCTTCCTCATTTATAAGTTTTTGCTAAGTATACTTTGGCAAAATTTTTAAGGGATAGAGCTCAGCACTCGTGTGGAGCTCGGCTAACTCTTTCTCAAATTTTTTCTAAGTATATGTAGACAGGTTCACTGGGTAGGGCTCGGAGCTCGGATGGAGCTCGGCTAACCCTTCCATAATTGTTATAGCTTGTATCTAGCTTTATTTCGTACTTTTTCATAAAAAATAAAATCTTTATATGATATGGCTTTTACAAGTATATGTGATATGGATTTGAGCTCGGTAAGAAAAGTGACATTTCAATGGTAGTACTTTCTCAAGTTGTTAGAATTCCAAGGTCTCAGAACCTCCTTGCCTTCGTGGTCTTTAAGGTAGATGCACCCTTCTCAGCAGGCTTGGTTATCTTGTAGGGTCCTTCTCAGTTTGGGCCAAGCTTCCCGTCCCCCGGGCCCATAGTGTTTCTAATGACTTTTCTCAAGACGAGATCTCCAATCGAAAACTCTCAATGTTGAACCTTCTGATTGTAAGTCTTGGCTGGCTACTTTTGGTAGTCAGCCATTCGTATCAGTGCATTTTCTTTTCTTTCGTCAGCAAGGTCAAGGTCCTGAGCTAAACTTCCTCATTGTGACTCGCGTCAAAGCCTCAATCTGTAGTTTGGGAAAACTGACCTCCAGCAGGATTAAAGATTCAAAATCGAAAGCCAAAAAGTAAGACATTTCGTTTGTTGCTTTCTGCGGTGTGGTCTGATAAGCCCACAAAACATTTGGTAGCTCCTCGACCCATTTGCCTTTGGCTTTTTCAAGCCTCTTCTTGATTCCATTAATGACTTGTTGGTGGCTTCAGCTTGCCCGTTGCACTGGGGGTAGCTCGGCGTTAACTTGTAAAATTCAATCTTGAGTTGCTCCAATAGGTCTTTAACTTTTTTGCCCACAAACTAAGTACCGTTTTTTTTGACATAAATGCTCAGGGGATGCCAAACCTGGACAAAATATTTCTTTAGATGAATCTAATCACGTCCATATCCCTAATTTTGGCTAATGGTTTGGCTTCTACCAACTTTGTAAAGTAGTCGGTTGTTGTTAGTAAAATTTTTTTATTTTTTTCAGAGCTTGGGGTAGGACCACCACAATGTCCATTCTCCATTTGAAAAAGGGCCATGGACTAGTGAGATGGGTCAAGTCCCTCGCTGGCTGATGAATTAGGGAAAAAATAATTAGCACTTGGTACATTTGCGAACATACACCTGAGCATCCTTTTGCATATATGACCACCCATATCCCTGAGTTAGGGATCGGTGGGCAAATGATCTTCCCTCTGAGTGTAATTCACATATACCCTTGTGGATCTCAAAGAGCACATCTTCGATTAGGCTAGGGGTGGACGCATAACAGGTAGGGCCCTAGGTATGATCTTTTGTACAGGTCCCTAGATAGGGAGATCTAGAACCGTGCTGCCTTTACTCGGAGTTTGTGAGCCCTTCTCTTGTCTTTCGATAGCTTGTCATGTTGTAAAAAATTTATAATTGGATTTATCCAGCTCGGTCCCAACTTAGTGTTAACTAGGATGGACTCTTGAGATACTTCATGGCTGGGTGCCGAGATCAAATCGACTACAATTGTCCATCCTGTTTCTCCTTCAAATACTGACGCCAATCCCGCTAGTGCATCTTCATGTGAGTTCAAGTCCCTCCCTAGTTTGTCAATCTTTATTGCTCTGAATTCGATAAGGAGGTTCTTCACCACTATCAAATATTTAGCCATCTTAGCTTCTCGAGCTTCAAATTTACCTATGACTTAGTTAACGACTAGTTTTAAGTCACTAAATATATGTAGATCGGGAACCTTTAGCTTGTTGGTGGACTAAAGTCCTGCCATGAAGGCTTTGTATTCAGCTTCATTATTTGTTGCTAGGAAATTCAGCTCGAGGTAGTGTTCAAAATTTGCTCCTTCTATCTTTGTAAGACCATTCTTGCTCTTGTAACCAGGCTATTTCTTGCTCTATTAGCAAACATTCTCTAGGCTGAGGTGTGATCGATTTGAGGTGGTTTTGTAATACCATCGGGTGTAAGGTTTCAAAATTTTCATTTATAGATATAGATAATTATGATGCATATATGATGTCATCATGTCATATGTATATATATATATATATGTGTATGTGTGTAAATATATATATATACATATATATATATATGTCATTATGGACTTTAGTATAAATTAGGCCCATTTAATTTAATTGAGTCACTTTTGGTATAATTGGGCTTAAGTATAAATTATATTGGGCTTGATAAGTTAGAAGTGGGCTTGTATGAGAAAGGAGGGGGCCATTTATTTTGAG
>BRYE01000019.1:4522500-4527500 GCA_030159115.1 Actinidia arguta var. hypoleuca
AATGTTCGATGCCTTTTGAATATGCAATGTATGTACTTATGTATGAATATAAGATAGGTACAGTCTCTTTACCGTCATAGACACATATTTCGAATGAATGCATTTAATATTGAATTTTTATTGACTCCAAAACAAATATATACGTTTCGCTTTCGCACATGAAAAGTTTTAAAGAAACAAAATATTTAAAGAAAAAAGGACCACGATTACAGTGTGACGCTACCCGGCGACGCGTGAAGCCCCGCGGGCGTCGGGCAGGGCGTTACACTAAGAATACGTTCGACGATCCTAAATTGGCCGTTCGTCAAAACACCTCATTCTCATTGTGGAAGATGGAAGAATAAGACCTTATTCTAGGTCAAAACCTTCTAAGATGGATCTAAAGTCTCCAATTAGGTATGTCAAGGAGTTAAGCTTATCTTGTACAAAAATACAATGTCCTATGTAAGAAGGCCAAAAATAATTGGACAGTCGGTTGGCGTTAAGGTTTGACATAAATACACAAGTTAAGGTTTGACTTACTAAGTTTCAAGCTCAACAATGGTTTCACCTAGCTTGAGGTAAGCTTCCCAAGCTCTTTTTTTTTCTCTTTCTCATCTTCTTCTTCCTCTTTTTCTCTTTTTCTTTCTCTTCTTCTTCTCCCTCTCTCTCTCTCTCTCTCTCTCTCTCTCTCTCTCTCTCTCTTTCTCTCTTTCCATGTGTGTGTGTGTGTGTGTGGTGTGATGCATAGGTGTGTTTAACTAAGGCACACATGGGAAATAATCTCATGTGCCTTCCTCCATTTTTGATCCTTTGCTCCTCTCTTTATATATATATATACACACTATCAATGTTCGAATGCTCCTTTTACCATTCGAACGCTAAGAAAAAAAATACTTTGGTTTATTTGTTTGGCGTTCGAACGCCCATATTAGTGTTCGAACACTAAGAAGAAAATTGGTCCTACCGTTTTAACTCCTCGTTCGAACGCACAAAAGATGTGATGTTGGTTACAAGTGTTGGCGTTGGAACGCCTATATTAGCGTTGGAACGCCAAAAAGGATTTGTCTTAGCGTTGGAACGCTCATACTAGCGTTCGAACGCTAAGAAGGATTCTGGGCAGAAACTTAAGTCTAAGGTTTTGAAGATTTCTAACTCAAATTTTGATTCATAACTACTAATAACTCACATTAACTAATATATTAGCCATAATTTACACAATTAAAGGGATTTAATGGATTCGGGATATTACATTCTACTCCCTTAAAAAGTTTGGTCCCCAAACTTGGTCAGTGTCGTATTTATATTGTTTACTACGTCCATGATTCAACTCCATCTATCTGATTAATTAACGTAGTATTGAGATAACAAAATATAAGCTCTCAATCTAAGATCTTTAAAACTACTAAACATCACACTTTTTACCATAATTTAATACTATTGAGGTAAACATCACAAGGAAAGTTAGGTGGGTAATCAAAGTTCACTGTCCCTTCCTCATGGGTCTCTAAAAATAGTAATGAGTTCTAAAATTCATGTTGACCATTCTGCAACCTTTGAAAAATTTTACTAATTGACTTAGTACTCCCAATTGGATCCTTAAGCTATCCATGTTCCTCACACATAATATATATTCTAAATGCTCAGACTATAATTCATGTTAGATACCGACCGTAAAAATATTATCATTGAATAGACCATAAGACCACAACACAAACTATAAGAAGTATCAGTTCATCTACAAAATCTAAATTGTTAATAAGGCAATAGCCCATCAATTGGATTGTTTTTATCCAATCAAAATAAAATAAATTAACGATTTAGCAATCCCATCACGCTTCTGCTGTGCCACTCTGATAATACTCTTTCGTTACAAGTCTTAGATGAATAATTCCACACCCATGGGGTTTGAGTTATATCCAATCGAACTAGTAACTTTTTGAAATACTCACCCTATTATCAATGACATCAAGTACCAAACTCATCTATTCAGTTTAATTCTCCAATTAACATCTTAATACGATATCGTGTATCAGCATACTCATAACATTCCTCTTAAATTCGTCACCAAGTTAGTAGTTTCAAGTTCAATATTGCTAAACTATAAGTTATGATTCATTCCATTCAGATCAAGAATCCTTTAAGGAATCCAAAACAACTCCAAAAAATATAATTATAACTAAACATAATCTTTCACTAATAAAATCTTTCTTAAAAACTAAAACAACAACTATATTGTGAAGCATATAATACTTTTATTTCATTCCAAATGCAACAAGCATCCCAATTTCTAGTCCTTATATGTTCATTGTCTTTAGAAAAATCATATATCTAACTAGCTTTTAAATATATCGGAAAACTTACTTCTAATAGGAAATATATATATATAAAATCTTGAAACCCTTTGTGGGATGTATGATTAGTATCTCTAGAATAAATACGAAGAATATCTTTGACACTTCTGTCATCAACTTTGAATTTGATTTGCAAGCTCATCTATAACTTTCCTTCAAAATCAGTATGTACTGTTGGTCCAAGTTTTTTGAAAATACTTGGGTGCCCTGAAATCGATAAAATAAATCATCAACTCTCGGCAATGAATACTTGTTTTTAGCGATGACTTAATTCAATTCTCGATCCACTAAGTAACCAGGTAGTTCATGAGGAAAGACATCGAGGAAATCCTGAACCACATGAATATCTCTAAAGGATGGTGGGGAAACGTGTGTGTTAATAAGTACATGTGCAAGTTGGCCATAAATATGGAGTATACCTGACACTCCTAGAGTGGTAGTTGGGGTATTTTTTGGTATGAGTGCGAAGCTCGGCCTTGTCGTGGTGATTTTTCCTCCTTTCGACTGGAGGTTGCTAGACTGAGACTGAAGCTGATGTTCCAGCTCTTTGTGCTCTATTCTTCTTTGGACAGTCTTTAATTTGGTGCCCCTATTGGCGACAACAATAACAAGCCATGCTTTCCCTACAACACGTGCCCCAATGCTTCTTCTAACAGTTTGGGCAAGTTGGTACTTTATTGGACATGCTATTTCCTTACGCCCGATGTCTCCCTATGGAGTTGATGAATTCCCACTCGAAGATCCAGAATTCTGCTATTTTGAACTTTGTCCCATGCTTAGGTTTCCTCCTGACCTCTTTTTATTGCTCTCTCGATATTGAGTCATCTTTTTCAATGCTCTCTCAGCAATTATTGCTCGTTGTTCTAGTACATTGGCGTTGTCATTAAGAGTATCCCGGACCACTTGAACTAGTCCTTATAGGATCCTCTCTATACGGTCAATTTGGCCTTCAGGCTCTGTTGCCCTTTTACGGCCTCAGCCTCGACCTCGACCTCGACCTCGAGGCTCTATTGCTCCTTTATGGCTTTCCCTTCTAGGCGGCATAACTTACTACAGATATATCAAACATTTAGACATTTATCATGAAAATGGCTACGTTAGATTTTAGCACGTCGTATATCATATGACATGTAGCACATGCACTAGTCAATCCTAGAATTTGATCAAGACATGACTTGATCTTATGGTGTCAAGCTATTACTTTGATACTACTCTGTCACGCCCCGTAACCTAACCTATGCAAATCGAAGGCTCGTGACCGGTCGGTAGCTTGACTACCAAGGCTGACATACATTAAACCAGTTGAACACCTGTGCATACTCATTTAAAATGATACATAAATTGCGAAAACGTTATAATAACTAAAAGTAATAAAGTGTGGAGTACATCCAGAGTTGTGCTAAGTTCTTTTCTTTCTTTATACATAACATGGTCAACTTTAAATATACAAAACATGGTCAATTTGAAGCTACATAACGTAGGGCCTAGGCTATCAATAAACTACATAAGGCCCTTGGGCCACAAAACTAAAGTCTTCATTATCACTTCCTTCTATGACTTCTCGGATTGACTTTCTGAAAAATTATTTTCAAAAATATAAACTATACGCTTAGTGAATAACAATAATGCATGAACATGAAAAAACCATAGATTAACATAAGTACAATTTGTATCATAACATAGATATCACATGATAACATATTTTAAACATAGTCCAAAAACCTTATATCATGCCTTTGAATCGTAAAACATAACATAGCTTTGAATCATGTAACATAATATAGTCTTTAACTATTTGAAACTTAACCTTTAATCAGGCAAACATAGTCTTTATGCGTAGCCTTTAATCATTGAAACATAGCATTGAATCATATCATTTGAAAACTATATTATATAAGCATAGCATAATCTCTTGCTTGGACTTGAAACTTTCATAAACAATAACATAGCATAGCTTAGTTTGAAAACTGTCATAACTATAAGCATAGCTTGAATTTCTTCCATAATCGTAGCGTAGTATAGCAAAACTTGAAGCCGTTCGTAATCGTAAAGCTCTAAGTACTTTAAATCTATACATACTAAAAAGTGCAACCACCCGGCATAGCACCCTTTGAGTTGCACAAAATGGTAACCGTATAGGTCATGCTAGAGCTCTTTAAGCCAGGAAATTCTCCCAACATAACATAGTAATCATATAGGTCACGTTGGGGCTCTTTAGGCTAAGGACGTCTCCTACATAGATAGTTTATTTCCGATCCTCTATCATAGGAATAGATAGCTTATTTTCGGTCCCCTATCATAGGACTATCGGGCTAGATTAAGGTCTTGGCACAAGAAGACCCCGAGTTAGCGCTATACATTGAACATACTTTTCTTTCATATAAAAGCATTCATCCATGGGTTTTCTGTTCATGATATACTAACATAATATACGTTTAAAAGACATGACAGTTTTAACATAAGATATACATTTATGCATCGAAAATGTGAAAAACATTACATGCAAGGTAGTTTGTATTGAAAATATTTGAAAAATACAAAGGTTTTATTCGTGATATCATGTTACTCACCTCGATTCTCATGACTAGGCGCTATGCAAGGCGTTCTTACAAGTAAGATACGGAAACATCAATGTGAGAATAAACTAATACAAACTTTAAAGAAATA
>BRYE01000019.1:4545000-4550000 GCA_030159115.1 Actinidia arguta var. hypoleuca
GTTAGCAACAAATCGTGCAAGAGTTCCTCAAGAAATACTTCCCCAAAAGCAAGATGAATTAGATTTGTCGATCTCTAACGAGTTTCTCCCAACGTGATGGAGAACAATTTCATAAAGCTTGGGATAGGTTGAATGAGTTAATGCGAAGCTGCCCCCACGACAACGTGCCATAATGGCAACTCGTGTAGAGCTCTTATGAAGGTTTAATAGAAAACCAGTGCAATATGGCGATGCAAGTTGTAGGGGGCTTTGTTGCAAAAGAGTGCCAAAGAGGATTGGGCTATGTTTGAAACCCTCAACGAGAATTCTATTCAATGAGCCTCAATCGCACGAAATGCCCAGCCAAGCACAAAAGCCACAGTTAAGGCCTATGGGATATTTGAAGTAAGACAATCTCCAGACTTGTCCCAAAATGTTAAAAATCTAACCCAAACATTAGAGAATATATTTTGCACGGGTTCATCCTTCAACACACTCTCTACTGTTGGAGAGGTATGTGCCTTATGTTTGAGTCCCGCACATCTAGTGATAGATTGTCACCTGGCCCCTCACTACCTTGAGCTTTTTCAAGAGCATGTCAATGTAGCTCAAGGGTATTCCAAACCCGTGAATGACCCTTCTCAAACACATACAATTTGGGCTAGAGGAATCACCCCAACTTCAGTTGGAAATAACTCGATCAAGGCAACTTTTCCTAAGGACCTAGGCTGAACTTTTCCATAGGTCAAACTCCTCTAGCATACGGTCCTAACATTCCATTATGCTATCAATAACCTCCTCCTCCTCCACCTCAAAGGAATACTGATTTCAAGAAAAAAGTGTTGCGAGCCCTTCAAAGTTTTGTGATTACAAACCAAATCTCCTCACAATGCTTACTTCCCACACCATATCCATCGCAAAGCTAGAAAAACAAATGGGGCAACTAGCGAATGCACTTAGTTGACAGGATGAGGGAAAGCTTCCCAGCCAATCGGTAGCTAACCCGAAGGGTCAATATGAGGTGCACGACATGCATGGTCATGAGCAAGCAAATGCTATAATGATCTTTAGGGCAGGACGTGAGATTGATACTCGCTCAGAGGAGGAAAATAAGGACAAGAAAGAAGAGGAGAAATCCTCTATCATTTCCAAAGTTGTGGTGTGCGAATCTCCGTCATTAAGGGAGATGTTACTCCCCTTCTCACTTGCACTAAAGAATTACCCATAACACCTCATGTGCTAAGGGCATATTTCCTTGCTTGCTTGACATCACCCTCTTCCTTTGATAGGAAAGGTGTAATCAAAGAGGGCATGCTTAAAGTGTTCAAGTAAGTAAAAATCAACTTACTTTTCCTTGATGTGGTCAAGCAAATTCTGACTTATGCCAAATTTCTCAAAGACTTGTGCACCCAAAAGTGCAAAGATAGATCAAAATCTCAAGTATTGAGGAAAGTCTTCTTGACTAAACAAGTAAGTACAGTGAGCATGCCTACTACTCCACCCAAGTTGAAAGATCTGAGGGTGCCTACTATTTCTTGCATGGTTGGAAATTGTTCCATCAAAAAGGCACTTGTGGATCTGGGTGTTAGTGTGAATTTACTACAATATTCATAATATGAGTAGTTTAATTTGGGAGAACTTAAACCCACGGTAGTAGCACTGTAATTTGCAGACAAATCTGTGAGAGTCCCACATGGTGTAAAATAGAATGTTTTAGTCCAAGTAGATAATTTTTTGTTTCTAGTGGACTTTATAGTCTTGGACATAGATTTTTTTGTTTCCAGTGGACTTTATAGTCTTGGACATAGAGCTAGGGAGGAACAAATCCTAATTATTCTTGGTTGTCCCTTTTTAGCGATAGCCAATGCAAATATTAATTATCGAACTGGGGTTATGGATGTCTCTTTTAGGAACATAAAAGTTTGGATGAATATATTCTAAGCTTCCCAACCCCCTCTCATGTAAGAAGCCGACTATTGTGCTTTTACGGTGATGGATAAACTAGTAGAGGAGGCTCTCCCATAGATACTTACAGAAGATCCCTTGGAGACTTGCCTCGCTCATTTTGGCTTTGATGAGTATGACATCGACCAGTCCATTGAGGAGGTCAATGCCTTGCTAGGCGAAACCACACCTTTCATTGATAGGCATCCATGGTATGCCAAATTTGAGCCTTTACCTCCTCTCGTAGAAAGTCCTGCATTGCCTTCCATTGAATCACCGCCACAGCTTAAGCTAAAGCCATTTCTAGCTACACTCAAGTATGCCTATTTGGGACCCAATAAAACTTTAGTTGTTATTATTGCTTCAAACCTAAATACCCAACAAGAGGGTTAGTTGATTGATGTGCATCGTGAGCACAAGAGTGCCATTGGGTAGTCAGTGGCAGACTTAGAAGGCATCAATCCCTCTATTTTGCATGCATTGCATTCACTTAGAAGAGAGCTCTAAACCATCCTGTGAGATGTAACAAAGATTGAATCCGAATGCGAAAGAGGTGATCAAGCTATTGGATGCAGGTATAATTTACCCAATTTTAGACAATAAGTGGGTGAGCCCTACTCAAGTAGTATTGAAGAAATCTATCATCACTATTGTTGAGAATGAGTCCAGTGAGCTAGTCCCACAATGCGTCACCACGGGGTGGCATCTGTGGATAGACTATAAAAATTAAATGCCTCTACGAGGAAGAATCATTTCCCTTTGCCCTTCAATGATTAGATACTTGAAAGATTAGTGGGCTAGAGCTATTATTGCTTCCTGGATGGATATTCAGGATACAATAAAGTGCCCATCTTCCCTGAAGACTAAGAGAAGATGACTTTCACATGTCCATTTGGAACATTCGCGTATTAGAGTATGTTGTTCGGATTGTGCAATGCACCCATAACTTTTTAACCGTGCATGTTGGTTATATTTTTCAGACATGGTGGAGAGTTTTCTTAAGGTCTTTATGGATGAATTTTCTATTTTTGGATCATATTTCGAGAGTTGCCTCTATAATCTCGCTAAAGTGCTCAAACGATGTGCAGAAACCAACTTGATCCTAAGTTGGAAAAAGAGCCACTTCATGGTACATGAAGGCATTGTTTTGGGACACATAGTGTCCAAGAAGGGGATAGAAGTTAACAAGGCTAAAGTCAACCTCATCTCTAAACTTCGACACCTTTCTTTAGTAAAGCAGATTCATTCCTCGATGAACAACTCTTTGAAGTGTCTAGAGTTGATTCCCCTTGGTTTGGTCACATCGTAAACTACTTATCCATAAGAGAGATCCTTGCTCATTGGTCGAAACAAGAAAAAGATCATTTCTTGGTGCAGGTAAAAGCATACTTCTGGGAGGACCAAGAATTGTTTAAGCTTTGTCTAGATCAAATAATCCAAAGATGTGTGCCCGAGAGTGAGCAACAAAGTGTCCTTAATTTCTGTCATACTCTCGAAGTTAGAGGTCACCACAGTGGAAAAAATACTATTGCAAAAGTCCTACAAAGTGGCTTCTATTGGCCAACTCTATTCAAGGATGCCCATAATTTTTGTTAAGTATGCTTGAGGTGCCAAAAAGTGGGTAATATGTCAACACATGACATGAAGCCTCTTACCCTGATTCTTATCATAGAGATCTTCTATGTATGGAATATTGACTTTATTGGGCCTTTCTCTCCCTCATTTGGATTCAAATACATCTTAGTGGTGGTGGATTACGTGTTTAAGTGGGTTAAGGCAGAGGAAACCTAAACCAATAATCACAAGGTGGTGATCAAGTTCTTAAAGAGTCACATCTTTAGTTGATTTGAGTGTCCAAGAGCGATAATAAGTGATAAGGGAACTCATTTCCTCATTCGGCCCTTCGAGGCACTCATGCGGTAGCATTCTATCACGCACAAGGTGGCAACACCTTACCATCTACAAATGAGTGGGCAAGTGAAAATATCAAATCGGGAGATTAAAAGGATCATTGAAAAGACTGTACAATCGAACCAAAAGTATTGGTAGCTACGGTTGAAGATGCATTGTGGGCATACCATAATGCTTACAAAACTCCCATTGGCATGTTCCCATATCAGCTTGTGTTCGGTAAAGCATGTCATTTATCGGTCGAGCTAGAGCATCAGGTGATGTGGGTAATAAAGAAGTTTAACTTTGATATGGCCACAGTCGGTTTAACAGAAAACTCCAACTTAATGCGTTGGAGGCTTTGAGAAACAATGCATATGAGACTACAAAGATTTACAAAGAAAGGACAAAAGCTTTCCATGACAAACACATTCATCGCAAGTCCTTTGATCCACACCAAAAAATGTGTCTCTTCAATTCGAAGTTGCATCTCTTCCCAGGTCAACTCTAGTCAATGAGGGATAGAACCTTTGTTATCACACAAGCTTACCCACACAGTGCAGTTGAGATTCAAAATCCACATGATGGCCGGACATTCAAGGTCAATGGCTAACGATTAAAGCCTTATGTGGATAGAAGTTTTAATGGGTAGATAATCGAATTCATCCAATGGGTGGACCTGGTATACCACGATTGAGCATGCGTTGAGTCTAGCTGATGACATTAAACTTAGCGGTTATTGGGAGGCAACCCAATTTTTGTTTCATAGTTGTTAAGTTGCTAGTTTTCAATGTTTTTTTTTATAGTACTTTATCATAATGTGTTATACTTGGTATTTGTTGGTTGCTATAAGTGCATGTACCTTTTACTTCAAGTTGGGGGGTGTTCCACTCTCCTTTTATTCTTTGTACTTATCTAATTTTTAGGTGATATCATTCCCTCCCCGCCTATATTCTTTTTATTAATTCTCATATGTTCTCATCATTGAGGACAATGTTGTTCAAGTTGGGAGTGGGGTTACATATTGTGCTATTATAATTATTTAAGGAGAATCATCATCTAGGGAACATGTGCTCAAGATTAGCTTATTTTTTTAGTGACTCATTTTTCAATTTTGAGTTGCATAGGCCATCACCTAGGTTTGAGTTTATTTTAGGATTAATCTTGTGAAAGTTGTTTGACATGGT
>BRYE01000019.1:4555000-4560000 GCA_030159115.1 Actinidia arguta var. hypoleuca
TTTATCTTTCGGAATTGACGATTTTACTATTTATAGTGACGCATCACATCGAGAGTTGGGATGCATTTTGATGCAACATGAGAAGGTAATTGCCTATGCCTCGAGACAATTGAGACAACACAAAAAGAACTATTCGACTCACGATCTAGAACTAGTAGCAATGGTGTTTGCCTTAAAATTTTGGCGTCATTATTTGTATGGAGTCACATGCGAGATCTTCATTGACCACAAGAGTTTGAAGATTATTACATTCTCATTCAGTATCATCTGGGCAAAGCCAACAGTGTAGTCGATGCCTTGAGCTGAAAATCAACTACCAATCTAGCATGCCTTTTTACATCACAACGACCTTCGTTCATCGAACTAGAGAGAGCAAAAATTGAAATTATTGCACCAGACACCAACATGATGCTTACTACCATGATCGCCCAACCGGATTGATAGAAGTTGTAAAACAACGACAACCAAAAGACTCGTACTTATGGAAGATTTATGAAGAGATGGAGGTAAATCCGAAACCTGATTTCACTTTATGAAATGGAGCTCTTGAGTTTCGAGATGAATTGTGTGTTCCAAGCATACCCGAGATCAAGAGACAAGTTTTGGAGGAAGTCCATAATACAAATTTCATAATACATCTGGGAGGAACAAAGATATACTAAGATTTAAATGAGATGTTTTGATGGCCGCGAATGAGAAAGAGATAGCCGAATTCATGTCACAATGCCAACAAGTCAAGGCTGAATATTAAAGACTAGCGGGACTACTACAATCTCTACCAATACTGGAATGGAAATGAAAGCACATCACTATGGATTTCATCATCGAACTACCAAACTCGTCACGGGGCTGTAATGCCATTTTGCTCATTGTGGACTGCCTTACCAAGTCAGCGCACTTCTTACTCATAAAAATTACGTATTCTTTATCGAAGTACGTAACCCTCTACATTGTAAAAATTTTATGACTTCACGGTACACTAGTTTTGATAGTGTCGGATCGAGATCCAAGATTTTTGATTTGTGTCAAAATTTTGAAAAAGTTTGCAAAGAGCTTTAGGCACCGAGTTGAACTTTAGCACCATTTTCCATCCACAGCTGGATGGACAATCAGAAAGGACCATCCAGACTCTAGAGGATATGTTACGGCTATTCGTACTTAACTTCCAAGGAAATTGGGTAGCACACTTGCTACTCGTGGAGTTTGCCTACAACAACAGCTTTGATGCAAGCATCGGAATGACGCCCTATGAAGCGCTCTATGGAAGGAAATGTAGATCTCCTATTTGTTGGACTGAAGTTGGAGAATGACAAATTTTGGGGCCAAAAATTGTTCAACTGACAACCGACAAAATCAAAGTGATTTAACGAAGACTTTAAATAGTCCAGAGTCACCAAAAGAGTTATGCAGAGATTCGGAGATGAGATTTAGAGTTCGAGGAGGGAGACCATGCGTTCTTGAAGGAATCTCCTTCCAAGGGGATAAATTGCTTTGGTAATAAGGGAAACTTGAAACCAAAATACATCAGAACATTTGAAGTTCTTCAAAGAGTTGGAACGATTGGCTATCGTATAGCTCTTTCACCAGGGTTATCACACGTTCATGACGTGTTTCACATTTTGATGCTATGGAAATATGTTCACGACCTTATGCATGTGATTAACCACAATCACTTGGACGCGAGTGAGGACTTGAGTTACATCGAAAGGATGATCAAGTTTGTGGATCACCGCAACCAAGTTCTTAGGAACAAAGTCACTACATTGGTACGAGTCTTATGGCAAAACCATACGTGAAAGGAATCTACTTGGGAACGCGAAGATGAAATCCAAGAACTTTATCCCTTTTTATTTGAATGATAACTTATGTCAAGTTTTGGGACTAAACTTTTAAGGGAGAAGACTGTAATACCCCGAACCCATTAATTGTTTTCATTTATGTTTTAATGTTAAATTTTATTATTTCAAGATCAGAGTGACCAATTGAGAGTAGGGTGTAACTAAAAGTCCTTGGAGGAGGGCACATGAGATTATTTTTATGTGTGTCTTATCTTATATACACACATACGCTACACAACACACACACACCCATACGTAGAGAGAGAGAGAGAGAGAAAGAGAGAGAGAAGAAGAAGAAGAAGAAGAAGAAGAAGGAGAAGAAGAAAATGAAGAAGAAAAAGAGAGAGCTTGGAGAGAGATCAACCCAAGCTATAAGAAGCCCTTGGAAGCCTATCAAGCTTAAATAAAGGTGAGAAATTAGCCTTTTATATATATGTATATGTTGTACGTATAGGTTTGGAGATTTTAGGGCTTTTTTTGTTCAATGCACCTAGGAGGGTTTGGGTTGTGTTAGGGGACTCCTTTGAGTCCCAAAATTGACTAATCCTTGAAGTTTGAAGCTCCACATTGAGAGATTTGAGATGAAAATTCTCAAATTTGAAAATGTTAGGGCTTTTGAGAGTAAAGCTTAGATCCCTCTTGTTTCATTGCTTATTTTTCTCTCTATGTTAAGTTATTGTTGCCATTTTGGTGTATATTCGGACCTTAGAAACCTTGGAGAGGTCTTGGTTGTGTTTTGAAGAAATTTTGGTAAATTTTAGTAACCATTTCTGCTACTGCGTACGCTTAGCGTTTGAATGCCAGACTTAACATTTGAATGGTCCAAGCATTTGACTTAGCATTCGAATGTCCCTTTTGATGTTCGAACGGTAACCCTTTTGTCTTAGCATTCGAAAGCCTCTCAGAGCATTTGAATGCACAGAAAAGGAAAACTTAGACACTTTGCCTTGGCATTCAAATGCCTCTACAGAGCGTTCAAATGCACAGAGAGGGGAACTTAGTCATTTTGTCTTAGCGTTTGAACACCTCTATGGAGCATTCGAACAGATAGAGAGGGAAAAATAGATATTTGGCCTTAACGTTAGAACGCCTCTATGGAGCGTACGAACGGTGACTGTTCAATTGCCTAGCATTCGAACGCCATATCCAGCGTTCGAACGTCAGCCCAGATCTTCAACTATTTGGCCTTTTTATCTTAAGACACTTTATTTTTGTTCGAAGCATGTTGGACTCCTCGACATAACCATTTGGAGACTTAGGTCCATTTTCATGAGGTTTTGACCTAGAGCGAGTGTACCCTAGGTTGAGTTGAAAGTTCTGTATTAGTTTTGATATTCTATTTTAGTATTAATTGAGCATAGTATTGATAATTTCGCACCTTATATCTTTTTTCATGTTGGAACATGTTGCTTAGCACCTAGTCAAAGGAATCGAGGTGAGTAACATGATGCCATGAACAAAACCTATATACTTTCGAAATACTTCCAATACGAACTGTTGCATGAAATATTTTTCCATATCTTCAATGCATAAATGAATATATATATATATATATATATATATATATATATATAAATTGTGTTATAACTGTCATGCCTTCTAAACATATGTTTATGGTAGTATGTTTTGAAACGATATCCATGGATGGATGCTTTTACATGAAAGAAGAAGTATGTTCAATGTATAGTGTCAACTCGGGGTCTTCTAGTGACCTATATGGTTACTGTGCATGACCGAAAGGTTACTATGCCGAGTTGTTGCACTTTTTATACTTGCAGTTTTACAGTTATGAAAGTTCAAGCTATGCTATATTTACGATTATGAATTTCAAGCTATGTTATGTTACAATTATGAAAGTTTAAAGTTTCAGAAACAGACTATACTATGTTTACATGATGGTTTCAAATGAGATACGCATGCTATGTAAATGATCCATGGTATTTTCATGTTCATGTATTATTGTTATTCACTAAACATTTAGCTTACATTTTCAAAAATAGTTTTCAGGAAGCCAATCTGAGGAGTCATAGAAGGAAGTGATGATGCCAACTCTAGTTTTGAGGCCTAAGGGCCCTATGTTGTTTTGTATGGGTTAGACCCTTTATTATGTATCCTTAAGCTGACCATGTTATGTATATATTCAAAGTTGGCCATATCATGTTTAAAAAAAAAGAGACTTAGGTACAACTCTGTATGTAATCCACACTTTATCATTTTTTAGTTATTATGATGTTTTTGTAATTATGAATCATTATAAGTGATTACGCACAGGTGTTTAACTAGTTTAATGTATGTCAGCCTATGGTAGCTAGACTGTCGGCCGGTCATGTGCTTTCGATCCGCATAGGCCAAGTTTTGGGGCATGACAGAGTGTTATCAAAGCTATAGGTTGACACCATAAGATCGAGTCATGTTTAGATAGAATTCTAGGATTGACTAGCTTATGTGTTACATACCATACGATATACAAAGTGCTAAATATAATGTAGTTATTGTCATGATAAATGTCTAAACACTTGATATGTCTGTAGTAAGTTATTTCGCCTAGAAGGGAAAGCCATAGAGGAGCAGTAGAGCTTGGAGGCTGAGGCCGTAGAGGGGCGGCAGAGCCTGAAGGCCGAATTAACCGTAGAGAAAGGATCCTAGAAGAATTGGTTCAAGTAGTTCAAGATACTCAAAGTAACACCGCTAATGCACCAAAATCACTGGTAGTACCATGCCAACCGGCAGTACCAGTGCCAAGAGTAGAGGTAGTGAACCGTACCATAATTAAGCAGTTTCAACAGTTGAAAACCCCGACTTTTCGAGGAATCCCCGATCCCATGACCGCGGAATCTTGGCTTTTGGGAATTGAGAGGGTGTTCGAAGTCCTACCTTGCACCAATGAACAGAAGGTGATCTTTGCCATCTTTACTTTTAAGGGAGCCGCCCTAGTTTGGTGGCAATTGAAGAAGCCGCTAGAACCATTATTGTTGTGGCCTAAGTTTCTAGAAGTGTTCAACGAGGAGTATTTTTCCGAGACGGTCAGTTTTCAGAAAAATGCATAATTTCTTAATTTGACGCAAAGGAAGATGACCGTGGTTGAGTATAATGTCAAGGTCATGGAATTATCTCGTTATGCCCCACACATTGTGTCGACGGAGTCTCGCAAGGTGAGAAAGT
>BRYE01000019.1:4575000-4592500 GCA_030159115.1 Actinidia arguta var. hypoleuca
TCGTCAAAAATTGATCAATGAGTGGACTCTACATTGGGTCATGCCCTGATGAGTTTCCTGGATTCATACTAAGATTACCACCCAATAGAAATGCATGAACCCGATCAAGAAGAAACTAATTTCATCATCTCCTACAGAATATTCTGCTACAAGGTCTTGCCTTTCGGGTTGAGAAATTCCAGAGCCACATATCAAAGAATGATTACCAAGATGTTCAAGCCAATCATGGGAAAAACTATGAATGCTTTCATTGATGACATGGTGGTTAAAATCAAGAAAGAGAGCCAAATCATTTGAAGGAGCTAGCAGAGGTATTTACGATACTTAAAGAATACAAGCTGAGATTGAATGCGGCCATGTGTGCCTTCAGGGTGAGCTCAAAAAAATTCCTAGAACACTTTGTAACTCGATGTGGGATCGAGGTGAATACGGAGTAAATTGTGGCTATCAATGACCTTGTCAGCCCGAGAACTGTGAAGGAAGTTCAAAAGTTAACTGGAATAGCAATAGTACTAAACCGATTCATTAGTAAGTCTTCTAACAAATGCCGTCTATTTTTTAACTACTTCGCAAGAACAACAAATTTTTATGGAACGAGGAATGCGAGCTTGCACTCCAGTAGTTTAAAGAATACCTAACTAAACCACCACTTTTTTCCACCCCAGACCAGAGAGAACTGCTTTACATCTCAGAGCATGCCGTTAGCTCGATACTTCTAAGGGAGGTGGATGGAGAGCAACACCCGATCTATTTTGTTAGCAAGGTGTTTACGGATTACCAAACAAGGTACTTACCACTAGAAAAATTGGTGTTGGCTCATGCATTATTTTCAAGCACATCTCATCGCTATATATACCGAGTTTTCACTCAAAAGCATCTTGTCAAAAGTAGACATGTCCAGGAGACTCTCCAAATGGACCGTTGATCTTGGATAATCGGACATAAAATTTTTGTCAAGGGCAATAATAAAAGGACAAGTCTTGACTGATTTTGTGGTTGAGTTCTCACCCCAATCTGTGAGTCCAGAGCAAGGTTGCCTTATGTCTACACACAAGGAAGAGGAAAGCTCAGTGGGAAAATCAGTTAAGACCAAATTAGAACTCGAGATTCTCGAGGTTATCAAAGAACCACCTCAAGCTGCTTAGGTAGCTACTATTGGGTACACCATTGAGGGTCCCAAGGTTGATATAGACCCACCTCAGATTGATCTTTCCTCAACATGGAAAATGTTCATTGAAGGAGCGAAAAATAGCCTAGGGACAAAGGCAAGAGTAGTTCTAAAAAGTCTTAAAGGGGAAACTTTTTAGCATTACTTTAGGCCGAATTTCCCTACAACAAACAACGAAGCCAAATACGAAACCTTTATTGAGGGACTCTGGTCTTCCAACAAGATAAAGGTTCCCGAGCTCTATAATTTTAGCGATTCAAAATTGGTAGTTAACTAAATCACATAAAAATTTGAAGCTCGAGGAGCCAAGATGGCTAAGTATTTAGCAATCTCAAAGACCTTCCTCACCAAATTCAAAGTAGTCAAAATTGAACCAGTGAGAAGGAACTTGAATTCACATGCAGATGCATTGGTAGGCTTGGCATCAGCTTTTGAAGGAGAAACTAGTCAGATCGTTGCATTACATCTGATCTCGGTTCCTAATCATGAAACAAGTCAGGAAACTTTCCCAGTCAACACTGAGCTAGGACCAAGCTGGATGGACCTGATTGCAAACTTTTTACAACATGAGCTGTCAGAAGACAAAAAAGAGGTGTACAAACTCTGAATAAAAATAGCATGATTCTGGATCTCCCCTATGGAGGACTTATACAAAAGATCATACTTAGAGCCCTACCTACTATGCGTCTACCCAAGCCTTATCAAAGATGTATTGTTCAAAATCCACGAAGGCATTTGCGGACTACACTCCCGAGGAAGATCATTGGCCTACCAAGCTCTGACTTACGGATATTGGTGGCCCTTCATGTAGAAAGATGCCCAAGTATATGTCTGCAAGTGTACAAAATGTTAGCTCTTCTCCTCCCTAATTCATCAGCTAGCAAGGGACTTGACCCCTCTCACCAGTCCATGACCCTTTGCCCTGTGGAGAATAGACATCGTGGGGGTTCTTCCCAAGCTTCGAAAAATAAGAAATTTTTGCTAGCAGCAACAAACTTTACACAAAATGGTTGGAGGCCAAACCATCAACCCAAATTAGGGAAATGGACGTTATCGAGGTTCGGCATCCCCATAGCGTTTGTATCAGACAACGAAACACAGTTTGTGGGCCAAAAAGTCAAGGACTTGATGGGACAGTTAAAGATCGAATTCTACAACTTGACCTCGAGCTACCCTCAATACAACGGGAAAGTCAAAGATACCAATAAGACAATCGTGAATGGGATCAATAAGAGGCTTGAAAAAGCCAAAGGCAAATGGGTCGAAGAATTGCCAAACGTGTGTTGGGCCTATCGAACCACGCTATGGAAAGCAACGAATGAAATGCCTTGTGCTTTGGCTTTAGGGTTCAAAGTTGTTATCCCGCTAAAGATTGGCTTGCCCATAATATGAACCGAAGTATATGACATCAATCATAATGTGGAGGTCCTAGCTCGGGACCTCAACCTTGCCGACGAACGAAGAGAAAACACACTAATACGGATGGCAAACTACAAGAAGTAGATAGCTAAGACGTACAACCAAAAAGTCCAACATAGATAATTCTTAGTTGAAGACTTCGTTTTAAGAAAGGTTATTGGAAATACCAAGGAACCAAAGAAAGGGAAGCTCGGTCCTAATTGGTAAGGCCCCATACAAAATAACTAAGCTCGCTGACAAGGGCGCCTACTATCTCGAAGACCCCAACGGCAAATAAATCTTGAGACCTTGGAATTATAATAACTTGAGAAAGTATTATCAATAAAATATAATTCTCTGAACTGAGCTTGAATATATATTAGTTACACCTATAAGAAACTGTTGTCTAAAAAATTTTATTTTTCACTATTGTCGAAACTAAATACTTTCCTTACTATGCAAAAAGAACTTGGTTTAAAACTTTCTTAAAAGTACCTCCATTTTGGTCATTAGATAGTGCCACTCTTTTTTCTAAAAAAAGATTTATGCTAGGAGGTACTCCCCATCTGCTTAAATACGAGCTAAAATGGTCCCAAAGAGAAACAACATGACTAATCGCCAAACTATGTAAGCACAAGCTTGAGATGTCTTAAAAAACGCGAGGCTAAGTCTTAGAATCGCTCAAGCACAAGCTTGAGCACCTTAAGACAAGGTCAAAGAAAAACAACATTTACGTTATGAACATGCAAAAACAACAAATTTTTGCTAAAGAATGACTAAAATTTTGTCCAAACAAACTGCGACAAGTTAACAAGAGCATCCCACGCTACAACATAATCAAAACAACTACAACATTTGGGAAGAGTTAGCCGAACTTTACGCTAGTTTTGAGCCCCATCCTACAAGGCTTATCTGCATTTACTTGGCAAATATTTGGGAAGAGTTAGATGAACTCTACACCAGTTCCGAGCTTTGTCCCACAAGGCTTATTTGCATTTACTTAGCCAACATATGGAAAGAGTTAGATGAACTTTATGTGAGTTTTGAGCTCTATCCCATGAGGCTTATCTGTATTTACTTGGCAAACATTTGGAAAGGGTTAGCTAAGCTCTACGCGAGGTGTGAGTCTCGTACACATCAATTTCTTGCTACGGCATGGATCTGTTCAAAATGAGTTCAAATATGCTCTAGGCACGCAAACAACAAGCATCTTCTAAGGCAAAATAGAGCAAGAATATAGGTGAGGACGAGCTGGGAAAGAGAAACACTACATATATTTAAAAAAAAAATTATTCATGTAGAAACAAAAAAGAGGAAATATGTGCAAAAATTAAAAATTATCCATTGAATAGCAACAAAATGCTTTACACTTCAGGGGAAAGGTCTTGGTCAGCATATTCAATCCTTCCCTCATGCTTTCCACCTCCATCTTTAGTAGCGGCCACCTCTTCGAGCCCATCGCTTTGAATTGAAAAATCAACCTCAAGAGTCGTGATATCATCCTCTTTAGCCGATTAGTTCATATAATCTTCTTCATTAAAATTGGATAAAATAAGGATCAAGTAGGTTTACGAGTTCAACTTCTAGGGTTGCCTTGGTCCATGCTGGATGATCGACAAAAATGCCGAGCTCAATCAAGTAGGTGATCCAATCTTCTTGATAAATACCAAGGGTAAAACTCGGACACCTGACGGTCATAATTGTCACCCGCACAGTTAATACCCTAGTTGAACACTCACTCGTACACCAGGACACAAGCCACCTTTGGAGCTCGGCCAAATCTTGTAGAGCCTTGTCCCTTTGAGCCGAATTTGTAGCAACTTCATTTTGGGCCTTAGTAGTGGCCGCATAGCTAGCATCTCGAGCATTCATAGCAGTAGCCAAATCCAACTTCAGTTGGTTAACGATGGTAAGGGCAAACTTCACCTACTTTAGCTCAAATTCCAGATTGAAGACTTTATTCTATCTTTTTAAGCTCAAGTGATTACTACTTCATACGATCCGAGATAACTGTCACTCTCTGCAAGATCTACAAAATGAACCAGAATAAACTGCTAACTATCCTACTATGCTAGGACATAATCAAAATAATCGAGCTAAGTGTCATACCTGAACCTACTGTATCACCAGTAAATCCCAGATTTAGTCTGAGCCCTCTATTGAGATCAACAATGTCATTAGGAAGCATGGCAACCCAGGCCAGAGCCAGACTGGTATCATAATCCTTGGTAGTGTATACCACAATAACCTCCTTACCAAGCTCAGTGATAGAAAACTAGAGTTTTTAAAGTTTAACCTATTTGATGGGAGACAAGTAGGCCGAACTTGTTTCTCCTTTCTTTATTTACCTCTTCGAAAGACCCTTCACTGCTTGCTTGCCCTTGTGCTTGTCACAAAGCGGGGCAATAGACAGATTACCCTCAACCTTAAGGGATACAATGAGCGCTAGGGTTGGGTCATAGACCAACAATATAGTCTAGATGATCGGGGAGCTCAGCGACACAAAGGAAGAAGTGGATGCTTAGGTTTTCTTTTGGCCAATCATCTTAAACTTCAGACCCATCTGAACTTCTCCTGAGCTTGGGTTAGTGGCATTATCCCCTGTATATCAGTGTTCATTTTCATTTTCGTTCACGTACAAAGCAGACTCGAACCAAGGTCATTGAAATCGTTAGAATCCGAGATCAATAACAGAATGGAAGCAACAACCCTTCCCCTCTTCCCCATAAGTTAGGGAGTTTCTTTATCATTGTCATCGCCATTGGTCGAGATAGAACTAAAGGAACTTAATGCAGCACCTTCAAACGAATCAAGCAATCTGGAAAGTGCAGCTCCTTTATCAAGTTTGACACTAAACTCTTCTGAGCTGAGTGAACAACTCGGAGGAGCACGACCCTAAATACAAAGAGGTGGAAGTCTCACTCCACCAAGCTATTCAATTTGGTGTAGAATCACATGGTAGGCTCACATTGCAAAATGTTTACGGCCTTGCGTGAAATTTGGGGTTGCTATTCAAGTGTTGAATAGATGCTTTGCACTCCTCGAATCTCAAATGAATGTCATTGTTGAACTCTATTAGAAATAAATTGAACTATAATTAGAACTGAAACTTCACAAGTATATCAGTAGAAAGGCAGTAAACTTACTATCTGAAAGATGACCCCTATGCCTGGGAAGGAAAAAATACCAACATCTCCGCCTCGAAATTCCCAGCTACTTAAAACCCAAAAAAAATCATCAATGAACAAATCCTTTTTCAAAATATCGGTAGCCAGCCTTGTATGGGGCTGCTGCAGATTCTTCAGCCTAAGATAATGGTTGCCTTTAAGTAGGTTTGTGTTGGGGTCTTTCTTTGGTCAAACTATCGTGTATACATGTAAAAGGTTTGAGGCGTTGAAAGAGAGATCTTGCTATCGCATCACCATGTCCATCGCAAGCACAGTCTTGACAAAGTTCACTGACACATGCATAAACATGAGATGACAGCGCGCCATCACATTATTCAGCATCAAACTGATAGGGAACCGAAGCCCAGCCTAGTAGATTAATCAAATATGTACCAAGATCTTAACAGTGTTAGCATTCCACTTAATAGTGTTAGCATTTTTGTTAGGCTCGGGCCTCTTTATCTGTATGTTATCTGGGATTCCATAATCGGTCTTAAATTTATTTAAGGTATCATCGTCATGCACCAACAGCTCAGCTTAGTTCAAATCCATGGTAAGAACAAGCTTAACTACACAAATATGAAGATCACTGAAATGAGAGTTAGTCGAGTTCAATGTGAACTCCAAACTCAATCCCAAAAAGACATTTAGGTATATTTTGTATCCTTAAGGACAACTATCAAATCCCCCCACTACCTCAAACCGATCTCGGTAGTAGAGGAGATTGAAGAGGTAAAACACTAATTATATCAAGACAATCCTTTTTCGTCATTCCGGACCCATTCCATCAGGAGAAATGGGTCAAAAGTAACTCAGTTAAAAAAATCAAAAAGCTTAAAAAACCCATCAATGGTGTATAGGTAACCAGAGGTAGGACCTAACAAACATGGCCCTAAACCAGCAAAATGGGCAATACTGCAAGCAAAAAACAAATGGAATTCGATGAAAGGGAAAGTCAAAACAAATAGCAAATCAACAAATCAAAAACTATGGAAGAAAGACATTTGCAGAAGAGAATAAGGAAAAACTTACATAAGAGTATCAAGAAGCAAAGGCCAGAGGATGGGGAGCAGCCGGGGGTGATTGTGATGACGTTAGAGACAATGATTGGATGGCAGCAGAACTAACAAAGTACTCGCTTTCTCTTTCTAAAACACTCTCAAATTGTGGATGAATAGTAGCCATGGAAGGGTGGCTATTTGTAGAAATCCCAGGGGCAGGAAAAATCTTGCCAAGCATGTCCTAAATGTGCGTCGGTCGGCGAGCCAAATACTTGTTACAAATCAACAGATAACAAATGCATGGCAAACCAACTGTTGCGCGTATCATCCAAATGACACCAAATGAGCCCTAAGGGTATCTAGACACTCTGGCATCCGTGCCTAAACCGATCTTACATACTAAATCAAACTTTAACACGTGGCCCAATAATACATTAAAATGATGGATCTAATTAGGAGTAAACAACTAGAAGGCATTACTATGCTTGCCAAGCTTTGACTTCAAGCGTGAAGCACGTCCTATTCACATTACCTCAACAAGCATTGATCCAGCTCAAGTGAACTGAGGGACAATTGTAAGGGGACAAAAATAGACAACTACAAAATTCTAGCCTAGCTAGGGCAGACATCACCACCAAGCTATCCCTATGGATCAAGCTCGATGGGATCCCTGCGTAGGAGCTCGGTCGAGACATTATTCGAAATTGCAATTGTTTGAGCTAAGGCAAGTACCACTGCCGAGTTCCGCTCTATAGCAAGCTCAAGAGGATAACCGCGTCAAGACTTGGGCAAGGGGCAACAGTCTGCGACAATCCCAAGTCACGACAATGGACAGAAAGTGACTTGCATGGAAAAGTTTCCTTTGATAGCTCCATGCCCGGATTGAGCCATCGATGGCATGATGGAAAGCTACCAAGCAGGCCCCAGAGGCATGGCTAAGTTAGACACCTATTCATTGACATAATAGTCAGCATGTCTAGGCATGCGTTGAGCTACAGCTTGTCCAATGACATTACAGTTGGCGCGTCCAGGCACGCAGCGAACTGAGCTATATAAGGCCAGCCCTTATTCTCTCAGAGGTATGCAAAATTAGCTACTCTAAGCTACTACTCTCTCTCTCTCTCTCTCTACACACACTTTGGTCCTCCGATCATCTAACTTGACAGTCAAATAGCTGTTTTCCAAAAATAGTTCTGACGGCTGAACTCACTATTTCTGTGTCGTAGTTAGGCTACCGCAACCAGTGACTGTTTGCAACCTTCAACCACCACTGGTCTACCGCAAATGTTTTCCTTTCTTCCAACTCACTAACATTACACTCCACAATTGAAATATTTAGGTTGGGATGTCAGTTAACAACCTTATACAATTTCTAAATATATCCGGTGAATCTTATACCATCTTTCACTTGGTATAAACTTAAGGGGGATTTAGGTCCTATTTTTATTAAAAAAGAAAGGCTACACTTGGGCATGATATGGTGATGTGTAGGCGTTCTAGAATCGGACTTTGTTCAGGTGGATAAAAATGTTCATCTAACTTGGAAAAAGTTTACTAAAAATTAAAAAAAATATATATCTTTTTTGCTAAACAAATTAGCTACAAATTTTTTGTCTCTAATAAATGTTTTTCCAAATTTGAACATGATTTCTATATTTTTATATTCCTCTTGTCAATAGAAATTGAAAAGGTCTAAAATTTTAATCAAAATTCACTGAAGAAATGGAAGCCTAAATAGACCAATTGAAGCCTAAATGCATGTCTTCTTAAAAAGTTAAAATCCAAAACAAGGCAAACAAAATTGAAGAAATGGAAGGTTGAGAAATATGGTTTCCAACCAGATTTTAACGTTTCACTTTATTGTCTGACAGACCTTTCTCTTTATCCTCAACATCTACAAATAGTTTCATTTTATTTTTCTATGTATATTTAATGATACTTATAATTAAGGCTTGTTTGTATTCTCCAATTCCTTCCCTTGCTTATTTGTTTCAATTAACAGCTACATACTACACCAACTTTTAACCAAATTACTTAAATATGATAGGTCCACAGACTTCCAGACGTAATAGGGACAAAGACATGGTCCAATCATGGAATCATAAATGTGGATGTATTCATAAACATTATGGAATGAGGATTAGGACTAGATATATATTCTTTTGGGTTAGAGTTAGGGTACTAAACATGAACCCTCTAATAAAGTATAAGGAGCTAGAATCTAAAGAGCATCTCCAATAGTTACCCAACTGTTACAGAGCAAATTGTTGCAGGGAAAGATGTTGCAGTTGCTGGGGAAGATATTGCAGCTGTTGTAGTAGAAAATCAGGCAGAGGAAGGAAACAATAGCCCACGAATGGACAAAATTAAGATGATTAAGAAAAGACCAAGCTGAATGAAGGATTACTTGATATAAAGACAAGGAAAATAGTTAGCTTGTTCATAATTAGCGGGCTAAAGAGAATTAAAAGAATCTATTACAAGAAATGGAGGGAAAGTTATTACAAACAGAGAAGGGAAAAATAGCTTATCAACAGTGGAGGGAAAATTAGTTACGGTTGTTATAGAAGTTCTTAATTTCTATACAATGCATATAAATAACCCATTGTAATCAGAATAGATGATATGAAAATTTTTAGAATTCTCTTCTTTCTCTCAGGGGTCTTCTCTAACTCGAATTAGAGAAATCTGCCCGTGTGAACAGAGCTTCCAAGGTTCAAGCTTGTTTACAACATTGGTGCTTTCATTCATTCATCCATTCATCAAGTCATCTATTATAATGACTAAGGGTACTAGACAATCAAAGATCAATGAGGCTATCAAGGGTTTTGATGAGTTCAAAAAGGAAATTGAGGTTTAAATTTGTGAACTTAATAATACCTTTTCAAGATTTATGCATGCAGTTGATCAAAGGATAGCAGAGGTTTTTACTCGATCACAATAGACTTCTAAAAAAAATCTCATGAATCTTCCTTTTGCTAGCAACAAAACCCACATTAATCATCAATTTCGTTCCCGGCAAATTGAGGTTCCTCATTTTGATGGTTCAAATGTGCCCAATTGGGTATTCAAAATGGAGCAGTTTTTTCAATTCTATAATACTCCTAAAGATCAGAGAGTTTGATTTCTTATTTCCATTTGGAAGGGCCTGATCTCAGCTGGTTCAAATGGATACAGTCAAATGATTTCATTGAGTCTTGGAAAGGGTTTTTAAAAGCCATTAATCTCAAGTTTGGTCCTTCTTTGTATGAAGATCACGGAAGAGCCTTATCTAAGTTACAGTAGACAGCCACAGTAGCAGTTTATCAAGCTTAATTTGAAGAATTGTCCATTAAGGTACAAGGCTTATCTGAATAATTCTTGTTGAGTTTCTTTATTTTAGGATTAAAACCTAAAATTAAACACGAGGTATTGGTGGATCAACCACAATCTCTGTTACAAGCTATGTCTTAGGCCAGATTGCAAGAAGATAAATTCAATGATTTGAAGCAATTTTTAAAATTATCATGGCAACAACATACATTTGAGCCATCTACATTTGTTAATGCAAAACCTATAATCTTTAATGTTCCTCAACAATCAAAGACTCCATTCTTGCTTGTTAAGAGATTAAGATTGAGATTGAGTCATTCAGAACTCGAATCAGAAAAGAGAGGGATTATGTTATAATTGTGATGAGAAGTATGTTCCTAGCCATAAGTGCAAAACTAAATTCTTTCTATTTATGGGTGAGGATGATGATCAAGATCCTGCAATGATACAAGAAGAAGAACCAGTTGCTGAAAATATTGATTCTATCTTTACTATTTTTCCTAAAGTTAGCATGCATGCCTTGGCTAGGCAGTTAAGCCCCAAAACTATAAGGGTGAAGGGAAGAATTGGCAATCAATATGTGCACATCCTAATAGACAGTGGAAGTACTCACAATTTTATACAAGAAAGAATAGTTCATTAGTTAGGACTACTTGATACACCCTCCAAACAATTCAAAGTTTACATTGGTAATGGAGATTTCTTGGTCTGTGATAGCAGCTGTGTATAAGTAAAATTATATTTGCAAGGACATACATTTTACATAGATTTGTTCATTCTACCAATTCAAGGAGCTAATGTGGTTTGGGGCATTCAATGGCTTAAACTTTTAGGTCTTGTGGTCACGGATTATAAACTGTTGACAATGGATTTCCAATGGAAAAGGAAGGTAGTCCATTTGAGAGGTAAACATCATATAAATGATGAACTTTTGCAAGGCAAACAACTCATGAAGACTAAAGCTTAGAATATTGCATCCTTATTTCATTTGAAAGCTGTTGAGAATGAAGATTTAGACAGAAGATTCAGACATTCATATCCAACATGTGTCCAACCACTATTACAATAGTATTCTTATATTTTTTAAGAACCTTCTACATTACTTCCTTTTAGAGAAATTGACCATCAAATCCATTTAAAACCAGATGTTGCCCCTGTTAATGTAAGACTATATAGGTACCTACATTTTTAGAAGTCGAAAATTGAGAAATTAGTTCAAGAAATGCTGTATCACGATATTATCATGCCCAACCTCAGTCCTTTTTCTTCACCTGTACTTTGGGTTAAAAAGAAGGATGGTTCTTGGAGGTTTTGCATTGATTACAGAGCTCTGAATGCCATAACTGTTAAAGACAATTTTCATATTCCATATATAGATGAATTGTAGGATGAATTAAAACAGGCTGAGGTATTTTCTAAACTGGATTTGTGAGTTGGTTATGATCAAATCAGAGCAAAGGCTAAGGATATACATAAGACTGCTTTTCAAACTCACCAAGGTCACTATGAATTCTTAGTTATGCCTTTTGTGTCACACCCAAATAACACTAGATTTGGCCACGTAGACAATCACGATAATACATAAACTAAACCCAAATAATGCGCCCCAATGATGTTATTACATCAGAGTGTAGAAATAATATTACAACATCTTGTCATAATATTAGAGTACAACTAACCTATCCCTCCCATGGAACCATGCTCTCCACGAGCTATCAAATACAAAATATGGATGATAATCCATGAACAATGCCAACACCGGGCAAAAAAACTATTATAATTTTCAAAATAGAATTTAATATGTTTATCAAAATAAACTACACAACCGGCATCCTCATGCCTCACGATTCAGAATAACCCTCGGTACCTGAAATTCATTTTATAATAAATGTGAGTTAACTTTAAAAGATTTAACAATGGACTTGATGTTTCAAACCAAAACCATGATACATAACTACATAATGAAAGCATGATGCAAATAAAGTATATTTTCATTCATGTCAAAATATTCTTTTGATTTCAATCCGTGATTTCTCAAATCAACAACTTTTCGTAAAAAATAATAACCAACGTTTTCAAATTTTTTGACTTTTCTCAAAGCGTTAATCCAATTATTTTGAATGACACAGCTAGGTTAATATCATTCCCTCCGTATTGTCAACATTCTGGCCTTTCATCGTGGGTTATGACATTCCCTCTGTATCATTGCCATCTAGGATTTTCACTTCGGTTTTATTTAAGCCATCTAATTTCGGTATATCCTAGTGTGTCATACTCAAAATATTTTCCAAACTTTCTTGCATGCATAAACTTTACATTTTTTTCCCACAAGTTCAATCACACATCTATGTTAGATTTATCAAAATTCAAATGCACCAACATAACATAAAAGATATCATCATGCTCAACGTAAACCATTTTAAAACAATTTAAATGTATTTACTTAAGAAGGTTTTTATAAGTTGTTACAGCAGGTGACTACCGGTAAGAGTCTGGGCACTACCGATAGACAGGGCTATCTAGAGACGAAATATAAATAATCACTATCGATAGTGAGAAATGTACTACCAGTAGAGCCACTACTAGTAGGTAAAAAAATACTAACAGTAGATAGGGTAATCCAGTGGCAAAATACTATAATTCACTACCGGTAGTAAAAAAGTTACTACCGGTAGACAAGGTAATCTAGCGGCAAAATACAATCAATCACTACCGGTAGTGAAAAAATGACTACTAGTAGGTCGAGCCCTTGAGCCATCTCTAGGAAATAAACGGAACTACTGGTAGGGATAATATGACTATCGATAAACATTGTAGAAAAATAGAATGATTACAGATCCACGAACTCCAAAACTTTCCTTTAACTCAAATCTTCCATTTAGGGTTCAACACCCAAACTAATACCTGAATAGGCTTTATATAAGTCATTAACAACAACCCCAAGATTAAACCCCACAAAGAAAATCCCCTTTATCTCAAATCCAAGTAATGCAAGCTCTAAAATATTAAAGAAAATTAGATGAATCCTAGCTCTCCAACTTGCTCCAATCTCCAACCTTCTTGGCTCAAATCAAAGCCCTCATTGAGTATATAATCTTGCTCCAACAACTATCACTCAATCTCACTCCAACACACTCCAATCTAATCCTCAATACTCAAAACCCTAGAGAGAGAGAGAAGAAGAGAAGAAAGAGTAAATGTGGTATTAAATGTGTTGGGAGAAATAAATGAGAGAGACATAATTGCCTCCAATGGTTCTAAGGCCTTGTTTGGCCAATACCACTAACTCAAACCCACCATTGGTCAAGTGTCTGGTCCACTTTCTCACACAAGCCCAAATCCAATACACCTAAGCCCCAATTAAATTAAATGAGTCCAATTTACACTAAAGCCCATAATGACATATACATATATACACGTGACATTATGACATCATATATACGTCCTAATTATCCATATTCATAAAAGAAAATTTTAAAACCTTACAACCTCCATCACTTAAAGAAACTTTATCCTTGAAATTAAATAAACGTACTAGATGATCTAAATAGATATGGATACTTTGCGCGAACCTCGGACTCGTGCTCCCACGTAGCTTCCTCTACGCCATGATGAAGCCATATAACTTTCACCAATAGAATAGTTTTTCTTTTAAGAACTTGATCCCGTGTGTTCAATACACGAATCGGTCGCTCCTCATAAGTGATGTCCTAGTTGATAATAAGATCTCCCCAATTCAAAACATGTGATGGATTAAGTTCATACTTCCGCAACATAGAAACATGAAACACATTGTGTACATTGTCTAACTTCGGTGGCAAAGCAAGACGATATGCCACTGCTCCAACCTGATCAAGAATCTCAAACAGTCCAATGAACCTTGGCGATAGCTTACTGCTATGCCCAAAATGAATTAATCCCCTCTTTGATGAAATCTTCAAGAACATGTGGTCCCCAACGGCAAACTCCAAGTGACACTTCCTCCGATCGGCGTAATTTTTTTGACGACCCTGCGCCATGAGTAAACTTTTCCTAATCAAGACTACCTTCTCGGTCATATCATGAATCCAATCCGACTTGACAAGCGCTACCTCCCCAACGTCGGTCCAACAAATAGGTGACCTACAAGGTCTGTCGTACAATGCTTCAAAAGGTGTCATCCTAATGCTCGCTTGATAACTATTGTTATATGCGAATTATACTAAGTGTAAATGATCCTCCCATGAGCCCCCAAAATCGAGCACACATGTCTGAAGCATGTCCTCTAGAATTTGAATAGTATGCTCAAATTGCCCATTAGTCTAAGGATGAAACGCCATGCTAAGTCTCAAATCCAAACCAAGAGCGGATTGCATTCCCTTCCAAAAGAGCAATGTAAAATGCGGATCTCTATAAAAAACGATAGACACTAAAACCCCGTGAAGTCTAACAATCTCACTTACATAAATAATGCCAAGATTCTCTGCCGAGTTTGATAGACACATAGGAAAAAAGTGCACAGATTTCGTTAAACAATCAACCACACCCTAAATAGTGTTGTGCCCTCGCAATGACCAAGGCAAACCTGTTACAAAGTCCATCGTGATATGCTCCCATTTTCACTCCTCAACTGCTAACAGTTGTAATAGACCTGTTAATTTTTGGTGTTTGGCTTTCACTTGTTGACAAGTCAAACACCTCAAAACAGACAAGGCAATATCTTTCTTCATTCGTCTCCACCAAAACTAGCAACACAAATCATGATACATCTTCGTCCCTCTAAGATGAACTACAAGTCACGAATGATAAAATTCATGAAGAACATCGTCTCTACTAGACAATGGCATGAACAAGCTAAATTTATATCTCAAACCCTAGTCTGAATGTAAAACCTAATTTGTCAGTCCTACACCTCTAGCAATATGATCACAAATCGTCCTTGCTTCCATATCTTGTTGTTGTGCCTTAACTACCCAACTAATGATAGATGGTTCCACAGATAATGTGAACAACGTAGCAAACTCATCCATCTCATTGAGAAACAAGTCGTACTCATCGAGATCTTGAAATATTTTCCACTGGTGGATGAAAATGCTCACCAAAGTACTAAGTGATTTCCTACTAAGCGCATCAGCCACAATGTTGGCCTTCCCAGGATGGTAATGTAATTTGAAATCGTAGTCCTCCATATACTCCATCCAACGTTGCTGCCTTAAGTTCAAGTCCTTCTGTGTAAACAGATACTTCAAGCTCTTGTAATCTGAAAACATTTCAAACCGCTCTCTGTACAAGTAATGTCTCCAACCTTTTAACGCAAATATAGTTGCCGCAAGCTCTAAGTCGTGAGTTGGATAATTTTGTTCGTGTGTCTTGAATTGATGTGAACCATACGCAATCACTTTATCCAACTGCATCAACATGCAACCCAAACCATCACGTGAAGGATCGCACTACACGGTATAACCCAAGCCTCATTCTGGTATAACAAGAATCAGTGTCGAAGTCAATCTTTTCTTAAGCTCTTGAAAATAATGCTCGCACGCATCATTCCAAACAAAGCGAATACCCTTCCTCGTAAGTCGAGTCATCGGTGCTGCTAAACGTGAAAAATTCTCTACAAATCATTAGTAGTAACTGGTTAAACCCAAGAAACTATAAATTTCAAACACGGTCTTCGATCATTCCCAATTTATCACTACCTCAATCTTTGATGAATCAACCATTACTCCACTCCCCGAAACAACATGACCTAAGAACTTTACCTCAAGTAACCAGAACTCGCACTTGCTAAACTTAGCATACAAACGATGCTCTCGTAAAAGTTATAACACAATCCTTAAGTGTTTCTCATGTGACTCAATCGATGGCTCTCAGATTAAGATGTCGTCCACGATCACGACCACGAACACGAAATGATCAAGATACGGATGAAAGATACGATTCATCAAGTCCATGAAAGTTACGATTCATCAAGTCCATGAAAGATACGATTCACCAAAAGGCATTACTAGAAATTCATAATGTCCATAGCGTGAGTGAAAAGCCGCCTTCGCAATATCCCCCTCCTTGATCCGCAATTGATGGTAACCCAATCTCAAGTCAATCTTTGAAAAATAACTTGAACCCTTCAATTGGTCAAACAAATCATCGATCTTCGAAAGTGGATACTTATTCTTTATCGTCACACAATTCAGTTGTCAATAATCTACACACATTCTAAGCAATCCATCATTCTTCCTAGCAAACAAAGCTGAAGCTCCCTAAGGCGATGCACTTGGTCGAATAAAGCCCTTATCCAACAAGTCTTGAATCTAAACCTTTAACTCTTGCAACTCTATTGGCGCAAAACGATATGGTGGTACAGAAATAGGCATAGTGCCTGCTATAAAGTCAATGGAACATTCTATCTCCCAATGCGGTGGTAACTCCATCAAATCTTTCGGAAAGACATCCAGAAAGTCGTAAGCAACTAGTGGCAAAGCCATACTAACCACGCTACCCTCGTCGACTAAGCAAGCTGAGAAAAGAAAATTCATTTTTTCTTATCTACGCACATCAGTAGATGATGAGACAAAACCATCACCTTAATCTACCACAATAAAAATGATCGCCCTCGAGTGTATAGGAGGTAACCCGATGCCAGATACAATCTATCGTAGTACGATAGCCAGTTAACCAATTCATGCCAAGGATTACATCAAAACTTATCATGTCTAACACAATAAAGTTGAACCCGAAATGGCAATCGGTATTCTCAACCTCTCAAGACCTACAGACTCGTCTCAAGGTTGTCCTACCTCCAACTAGAGTGTCTAACACAAGCACTGAATCTAACACCTCAATCTCTAACCCCAACGCCAAAGCAAGCGATAATGTGATGAATGAATGAGATGCTCCCATGTCAATGAGAACACAAGCCCATGAATTAAACATAAGAAAAGTATCTCACATAACAGAGGTATCCAATTGCTGCTCATGTTGTCCCGTTGTCCATGATAGTCCCGCTACTAATGTGATAAAGTAAACCCGCCTCTAAGTCCTCTGACCTACAGCCTGTGGTCCGGATTGATACGAAGTCTTTGCTGATGTAAATGCTGGAGTGGCCCTCGAGACCTGAACTGACCAAGTAGGTTGTTGCGATCTTGTAGCTCTCTGGCTATTCCCTCTCTACATGCACTAACTCCAGATATGTCTAACTTGACCACACTAAAAAAAAGTAGGTGGCCCTCTAACCTGTGCCTGTCCCTATCCCTGTGCCCTTACACTGTGGGGTTGGCCCCTCTATTGCGACTGCTGCTACTACCTTTTTAGTGGATAGTCCACAACACGGTGCCCTGACTGGTGACAACTAAAATAAATCAACCCTCCTTGAGATGTCTGATCAGATGACACTACCGGAGTGGTAGGTGAAGACCTAGCAGGATACTACTACTGTGCCGTAGAATTCTTTGGCTTCTTCGAAAAATACCTCTCCG
>BRYE01000019.1:4597500-4615000 GCA_030159115.1 Actinidia arguta var. hypoleuca
CTATCTCCCATACTTGTTCTTGTTGCCCTTTAGTCAATGACTCTTGCTCCTCGTGTCTGTTAAACGAGTGAACTAGTTTAACTATTTGGATTCTTAGTTCGGCAATTGATTGACAAGTGGATGTGAATGTTTGAACAGTAGCCTCATATTCTTGTAGAGTTTGCAACATACTATCCTCAAAATATGAATTTTCTAGATGTAGCGGAGGATAGTAATGTTGGTAGGGCAGTTCAGGGAGAGCAATAAATTGGGAAGGTGAATAAAAAGTGTTAGAGTCATCTACCCAGGATTCTTGGGTCCAAGAGGAGTTTTAGTGAGTTTCCCACTCATTGTTGTGAGTGTACGAGTACAAATTATCACTATCAAGATTCAAGCATCCTTGGGTAATGTTGACATATTTTTGCATAAATTTTGGAAACTCACGAGCCTGAGGACATTCAATCACAAAATGGCTATGACTAGAACAGATATGATATGGCTCATTGCACACAACTTCCACATGGATGGGTTGGGGAATCGATGTTCATTGGTATTGAATGAAAGATAGCAAAATGTTCTCTATACTCTATTTTTGGGAAGGTTGATACACATCTAGAACTAAAAGGTACTGACCTTGTGGACTAGAGATATCTACAAAATTTTGTTGTCCATAAGCCCCTTGCCCTATTGAGGTCATGTCGTGATGGGGTTTAGTGTACAACAATTCCTCAAACCAAGGAGTTGGAGGTGGGTATGTGGAAGGATTATAGCAATCCCATTCGTAATTGGACAGTGGTACTTCAAAATTAAAATCTAAAGGCGTCATTTAAAAAAAATTATAAAAATTAAGTAAGAAATAAAATACTTACAACCCTTATGATAAAAAACACTAGAACTCAACCTAGCGCTATAAGCTCCCTGGCAACGACGCCAAAAATGCTTGTCACTTTTTGCTGTATATTTTATCTATCTAAATTCAGTTTCCAAGCATAGGAATCTACCATGGTAGTATAATACTCGAAAGTCCGAAATCGTATCCATAGAGAGCTAGTTTGCAAGATTGAGTGTTTGTTTGTTGTAAGTAAAGAAAGTATATAATATATTTTTGTGTTTGTTTTTGTAAATCATGTGAATAAAACTGTAAACTACAAATGTAAAATAGCAAGACTCAAGTACTCAGTCGTCTCCTAGCTTAAATAATTCAATTCCTTCTCTTTTTACGAACTCAACTAATTATCACGGTAATTATGAAATTGATTAGAAGACTTTTTAGTGAAAATATTATTTTATGTCTGAAGACGTGTTTATGAAATCAATACTGTTTTTTTTTATATAGTTTTAAACACTTGGAATGCATGTGATCTAAGTATTAATTGTACCAAGTGAAATTGATAATAATTAATCTAAAATGTGTACAATTCTAAGTTTTGATCTTTAAAACTATCATTATGATTTTTTTGATATGATTTCAAACACTTAGAATGCAATTGATCTAAGTGTTAATTGTAACAAATAAAATCGATAATAATTAATCAAAAATGTGTATAATTCTAAATTTTGGTCTTGAAAACTACCATTATGTTTCATAAACAAACATTTAAAATTGTATTGAAAGAGAAAAGAAATTAGTTCATCAAAGGTTCAAAAGAAAACGTCGTACTTGAACCGAGCCTAAAGATTTAGCCTTCCATGGGTATGGAAGACTTAATCTTTAATACAAAATAAGCAAGTAAAAATAGAAGAACTTGACATGAAATTAAAGGAAAGCAATTTAACATAGCCATTTAGGCAGAACAAAGAAGATTAAAAGTATTTAAATTGACGAACTATATTGAATTGACAAAAGTAAAGTACAAGTGTTTGAGAAATTAAACTATTCTAATCCAATTTAATTCTAAAAATGAAAGCTATAAAAATTAAAACTAAAAACTAATTCTAAAAACTTTAGTTCTAAAACTCACAAAAACTCTTAACTCTAAAACTGAACTCTCAGAGAAAGAGAAAACTAAAACTAAAAATCCTACTGCTAAAAACTTAGCATTCCAAACTAAAAAATTAACTAACTCTTTGAAACCCCCCTTCTCCCTCCTTTTATAGACAATTAGGGAGAGACAAAAAGAGATATTTAGATATTTATATATATGTATACATACGTAAATATCTATACAAAGATATTTATACATATACATATAGATAGATAGATATACGGGTAGAGAGAGAGAGAGAGAGAAAGAGGGATGGCTTGGTTTGGCTACTTTTTTTGACTTCGTGGCACATGCCCACATGAGCTATAATCATTACATGAATAGTGAGTTTCAAAATTTTTTTAGAGCTTTTGGTTCTTGAATCAAAGAATGTTGTAACAAGAAGGCTCTCCCCTGATCATCGTCCAACCGATTGGGAAAATACTAGACCAGTCAGAGCTAAGACGGTTTGAGCGCTGATTACTTTTGGACCAGTCGAGACTTGCTTGGACCGGTCGAGAAGTTCATAAAATGCTTCTTTTAGGGCGTTTTACCTGAAGAATCATTTAAAAACCTATTCGCACAAAGCAACTATTAAATTGAATAAATAAAATATAAAATGATGCTAAAATACGAGAGAATTCAACAAAAAATGCAATTTTTCTATGTCAACCATACTCCTCAATACTTAGACACTATAACAAATGTGGTCTAACCACCCCACGGCTCGTAGGTATTCGAACCTCGAATTCTAATACCATGTTGTCACACCCCAAATAACACCAGATTTGGGCACGTAGACAATCGCGATAATATAATAAACTAAACCAAAATAATAGGTCACAATGACATCATTAAATCAGAGTGCGAAAATAATATTATAACATCTTGTCATAACATCAGAGTATAACTAAGCTATCCATCCCGAAGGACCATACTCTACATTAGCTATCAAATATAAAATATGGATGATAATCCATGGACAATACCCACACTAAGCCAAAATAATATTATAATTTTTAAAATACACTTTAATATGTTTATCAAAATAAACTACACAACCAGCATCCTCATGCCATATGATTCAGGATAACTCTCGGTACCTGAAATTCATTTTATAGTAAATGTGAGTTACTTTTAAAAGATTTAACAATAGACTTGATGTCTCAAGTCAAAATCATGATATATTATAAAATGAAAACATGACGCAAATAAAGTATATTTTCATTCATTTCAAAATATTCTTTTGATTTCAATCCGTAATTTCTCAAATCAACAACTTTTCTTAAAAGTAATAACCAACGTTTCCAAATTTTTTATTTTTTCTCAAAAGCGTTAATCCAATTATTTTGAATGACACATCTAGGCTAATGTCATTCCCTCTATATTGTCAACTTTTTGGGCTTTCACCGTGGGTTATGACATTCCTTCCACATCGTCAACTTTCCAGACTTTCACCGTGGGCTATGACATTCCCTTCGTATCGTCAACTTCCCAGACTTTCAACGTGGGCTATGACATTCCCTCTGTATCGTTGTCATTTAGGACTTTTACTTCGACTTTATCTAAGCCATCTAATTTTGGTATATCCTAGTGTGTCATACTCAAAACTATTTTCAAACTTCCACACATGCATAAACTTTATATTTTTTTCACAAGTTCAATTACACACGCATGTTACATTTATCAAAATTCAAATGCAATAACATAATATAAAAGATATCATCATGCTCAACGTAAACTATTTAAAAATAATTTAAATGTATTTACATAAGAAGGTTTTTATAAACTGTTACTACAGGTGACTACCGGTAGTACTTTTTCCACTACCGGTGGATAGGGCTATCCAAAGACAAAATACAAATAATCACTACCGGTAGTGGAAAAAGTACTACCGATAGACAGGATAATCCAGTGGCAAAATGCTATAATTCACTACTGGTAGTGAAAAAGTTACTACTGGTAGACAAGGTAATCCAGTGACAAAGTACAATAAATCACTACCGGTAGGTCAGGCCCTCGAGCCATCTCCAGAAAATATAGGAAACTACCGATAAGAAAAATATGACTACCGATAGACATCGCAAAAAAACATAATGATTCCAAATTCACAAACTCCAAAGCTTTTCTTTAACTCAAATCTTCCATTTAGAGTTCAACACCTAAAATAATATCTCAATAGGCTTTATATAAGCCATTAACAATAATCCCAAGATTAAACCTCACAAGAAAAATCCCATTTACCTTAAATCCAAGTAATATAAGCTCCAAAAATATTGAAAAAGATGAGATGAACCCTAGCTTTCCAACTTGCTCTAATCTCCAACCTTCTTGGATCAAATCGAAGTCCTCATTTAGTAGATAATATTGCTCCAAGAACTATCACTCAATCTCACTCCAACACAATCCAATTTAACCCTCAATGCTCAAAACTAAAGATATAGAAAAATGAAGAAGAGAAGAAAGAGTAAATGTTGTATTAAATGCGTTGGTAGAAATAAATGAGAGAGACATAAATGACTCTAATGGTTTTAAGGCCTTGTTTGGCCAATACCACTAACTCAAACCCACCATGGGTCAAGTGTTTGGTCCACTTCCTCACACAAGCCCAAATCCAATACACCTAAGCCCAAATTAAATTAAATGAGTCCAATTTACACTAAAGCCCATAATGACATACACCTATATGCATGTGATATTATGATGTCATAAATACATCCTAATTATCCATATTCATAAATGGATAATTTGAAACCTTACATTTTGGTTTAACCAATGCTCCTTCAACTTTTTAGGTACCATGAACTAGGTTTGTTCATCATATTTGAGGAAGTTTGTTATAGTTTTTTTGATGATATTTTGGTTTGTAGTTCTTTTATGATAGAGCATTTAAATTATTTGAAAATTGTGTTGCAATGCTTAACTGATGCTCAGTTGTTTGCTAAAATGAGTAAGTGTCAGTTTTGTTAAGATTTAATTGATTATTTAGGTCACATTGTGTCTACTGAAGGAGTAAAACCAGACCCCAAGAAGATTCAAGATATGATAGAGTAGCTTATTCCTAAAAATTTAAACAACTAAGAGGTTTTATAGAATTAATTGGTTATTACAAAAGCTTCATTCAAGGATATGCAACCATTGCCACACCTTTGACAAATATTCTTAAAAAAGATGCTTTTATGTGGGATGTTGTGGCTCGGGCTAGTTTTGAAGAATTAAAGTTAAAAATGACCTAAATCTCCTGTTTTGGCTATGCCAAATTTTTTACTGCCTTTTGAACTGGAAACTAATGCATCAAATTATGCCATTGGAGCTGTGTTAATGTAACAAGGTCACCCAATTGCCTTTTTTAGCAAGAAGATAAGCCCACAAATGTGTGCAAGCTCTACATATGTAAGAGAGTTATTTGCTATTGTTGAAGTAGTAGCTAAATGGAGACATTATCTGCTTGGAAGCTAATTTGTTATCAAGATTAATCATAGAAGCCTTAAATATCTTATGAATCAACTAATTCAAAAACATGAACAACATCATTACCTCAGTAAATTACTTGGTTTTAATTAGTCGATTGTATATAAGCCTGGCAAGGAAAATTTTGTAGCAAATGCTTTATCTCTCAAGGAAGTGAACAAGAGGGCATATAATTAAAATAATTATTGGTTTCTAATTGGGCATTTTATGCCTTAACAACTATTACATTCAATTTATTGGATACATTAAGAAATGAGGTTTTATAGAATCCAAAATTGCAAAGAATTGTCAATGACTAAGAAGCTGGAGTTGCAACTCACTATATAGTTAAGAATGAGTTGTTGTACTTCAAGAATAAACTGAGAATTGCCTCTAATTATGTCCTTAAATTAGTCATTCTTCAAGAATTTCATAATTCCCTAATTGGTAGTTATGGTGGAGTATTGAAAACTTTTATGAGAATCTCTTCCAGTTTTTGTTGGCCTGGTCTTAGGAAGGTTGTAAAATAGTATGTGAAAATGTAAGGTTATAATTTTTTTATATATTATGTAATTAGGACGCATATGTGACATCATCATACTATATGTGTGTATATATATATGTCATTATAAATTTGAGTAAAATTTTTAAGTTTTTATATTAGAATATAAATATAAGTTTTGGTAATAATTTAATTCATTTAATTTAATTGGGTCACTTATGGTGTAGTTGGGCTTATAATTTTATCTTGGGCTTATGAGTATGGACCATTTTAATAGCTAGTATCTAGTGGGTTTGATGGGTTTGCAAGTGATTTTGTGTGAGAGAATGAACCATTTACTTTGACCCATAATTGGTCTTATTATCTTGTGTGTGCCAAACAAGGCCTAAAGGCCTAAAGTACCTTTTACTTTTTTCTTTTCTCTCTCTCTCCTCTTGACCTAAGCTCTCCCAATCCCCAAAATTCTCATCATTTATTATTTCTCTCTCTCTATCTCCGTCTATTCATATCTTGAGACAAAGAGGTTTCCAATATTTTAAGTCAAAACTTGAGTGTATTAGAGTGAGATTTAGGTAGTGGTTCTTTGGAATAAAATCATCTACTCAACGAGGGCTTCACATCAAATCAAAAATATTTAAAATCGAAGCAACTTAAAGTTTCGGCCATACCTCTTCTTCATCATTTCCTTAGAGTTTACTTCTATCTATTTGAGGTAAAGGAGGGTAATTTGTTAGGATTTAATGTTGATGGTTATATCCTATTGAGGTATTATTTTTCATATTAAACCCTAGCACGAAAAACCTAGCTTTTCATGAACAAAATTTGTTTTATAAAAAAGGTTTAGAGTTTGCAATGTGGGAAATGTTCTGTTTTTAGCCTTTACTACCAGTAGTCATGAATGGACTACCAGTAGTTCTTCTATCTCTAAAGTTTACTAGATGTCCTATTTACCGATAATCATTAATTCTCTACCGATAGTGCACGGATCTGTATTAGCCTCTAGAAGTCTGTTTACTGGTAATGAATATTTTATTTCATCTCTGGAAGTTTGTCTACCAGTAATGCTCAAAGTCACTACTAGTAGTAAATATTTTGATTTCGTTTTCTGGAATATTGTCTACCGATGATGCTTAAGCCACTACCAGTAGTGAACATTTTGATTTTGCCTCTAGAACCCTATCTACCGGTAGTGCTCAAGACTACTACCGGTAGTGCTCAAGACTACTACCGGTAGCCACTTGCATATACAAGAATTAAAGAGATTTTATCAATTGCATTCAACATTGTGTGTTAAATACTTGGAACTTGGAATTTGTTCTAGAAATAACATGCTAGCTAGTGTCAAATTTGGTACATTAGTGTACCCGAAATAATGTGGCTTAGAATAAGTCCACGGTGAGAGACCAAAAAACCCGTGCGGGAGGGGAAGCCAAGGTCCTCGACTAGTGACTGAGAAGTTGGATGGATATTGTCTTACATGCTTGGTGCATGATGAGGCCGGTTTAGGTACTAGCCTAAATATGTCATTTGAAATAATTGGATTAACATTTTTTAGAATGGTTAGAAAGTTTAAGAACTTATTGGTTTTAAAAATCATAAGTCGAAAAGGTGTATTTTTATATGAATGTACGTCTTATTTTATTGTATCATGTTTTTGATCCCATATATGCATGTCATGATTTTGGCTTAATGCATCAAGCCCATCAGTAAACCATTTCAAGATAATTTACCTTTACTATTAAATAAATTTCAGGTACCGAGACTTATCTCGATCCTTGAGGCACATGGATACCGTTTGCATATCTTATTTTGAGAACATATTAATCTATATTTTGGGATTATAATATTCCTTTAGCCCAGTGTGGATGTTATCCATGTATTATCATTCATGTTTTGTACTGTGATAGCTCATGGAGAGCATAGTCCTCTAGAAGGGATTATTTACACTTTGAGGTTACTTTTGTTATATTGTTTTAGTTAGATTTTCTTTTATTAGAGTATTCGATTACGTGTCCGGGTCATGTCTATCTGGGGCATGACAGGAAAAGTGTTGTGTTTGCCAAAACATTAAGTATCCTACTTCAAAAGTTTCTAGGTTATTGCAGCCCTTGCCCGTTCCAAATCATGTATGGGAAGATTTGTCAATGGACTACATTACTAGACTGCCAATGTCTAAAGGGCCACAGTCATATTGGTGATAGTTGATAGATTGTCTAAGGCTGCCCATTTTGGTATTTTACCAGCATCATTTACAGCCAATTTAATGACCAATTTATTCACTGATATGGTCATTAAACATCATGGGTTTCCTTTATCTATTGTTTCTAATAGAGATTCAATCTTTCTTAGTAAATTTTGATAAACACTTTTTCAGTTGAGTGGCACAACATTAAAATATAGTTTTGCAAATCATCCTCAAACAGAGGTCATGAATAGGTGTTTGGAGCAGTACTTGTGAGCTTTTACTCATCAACATCCTTATACATGGGCAAAGTTCTTATGCTGGGCAGAACTGTGGCATAACACTTCCTTCCATTCTTCTATTGGTATGACTCCATTTGAGATTTTGTACAGAAAACCACCTCGACTTATTCAATCTTATAGTCCAAGATCTTCTTGTATTGAAGTTGTGGATAATGAATTAATTACCAGAGAGGAACTTTTGTTGAAATTGAAGCATAATTTGATAAAAGCTCAAAAATGATGAAATAACAAGTTGATGGTCATAGGAAAGATTTAGTCTTTAAAGAAGGGGATTGGGTGATGGTGAAATTGCATCCTTACAAGCAACATTCCTTATCTCAAAGGTTGAATTACAAGCTTTGTCAGAGGTATTATGGTCCTTTTCTAATTTCAAAAAGAATTGGACAAGTTGCTTATCAGTTGAAACTCCCTAAAACCAGCAAAATACATCCTTTTTTCATGTTTCCTAATTGAAACCATTTTCTGGTACTGTTTTACCTTCTATGGCGATGCAAATAACTGACATAAATTTAGAATCTCAAATTCCTATAAATCAAGTAGCCATTTTGATTAGCAGAACAATTAATGTGGAAGGTCAATCTAAACCTCAAGTGTTAGTTTAGTGGAACGGGTTGCCTATGGAAGATAGTTCATGAGAAGACTACGATATTATTAGAGAAATGTTTCCACACTTGAACTTGGAGGAGCAAGTTTAGTTTGATGGGGTATGAAATGTTACAAAACAAATTGTTGTAGGGAAAGATGTTACAGTTTTTGGGGAACATGTTGTAGTAGAAAATCAAGCAGAGGAAGGAATTAGCAGCCCACGAATGGATAGAATGAAGAGGATTAAGAAATGACCAAGATGGATAAAGTATTACATGATATAGAGACAAGGAAAATAGTTAGTTTGTAATAGTTAGCGGGCTAAAAAGGATTAAAAGAATTTGTTACAAGAAATGGAGGGAAAGCTGTTACAAACAGAGAAGGAAAAAATAGCATATCAGCAGTGGAGGGAAAATTAGTTATGGCAGTTATAGAAGTTCTTGATTTCTATACAATGTATATAAATAAACCATTGTAATCAAAATAGATGATATGAAAAATTTTAGAATTTCTTTTCTTTCTCTTAGGAGTTTTCTTTAGCTCGAATTGGAGAAATCTGCCCTTGTGTGAATAGAGCTTCTAGGATTCAAGCTTGTTCATAACACTAACTCTATTCTTTAGAAATTTTAAGTAAAAAAAAATCATAACTAGTTTAAAAATATACCATGTGTTTTTCATGACGATGGCCACAATCATTCATAACAAATACTAAAATAATTAATGACGTATTCTTTTGGCCACAGTATATATAAAAGTACCTATATAGTGGATCGCACTATGTGGACCCCACATGACTAAAAGATTTTAATAGAAAACTTGTCATAGATCTTAAAAAATAACCACAAGTCATCATAAAAACAAACAATTACTATTCATAACTTCATGCTATAAAAATCATAACTAAGGAGAAAGGTTTACCGATTGCTCAAATTGCCCTCACTAGTTTTTTATTTATTTAAGAGTCCAGATTAAATTTTGAGAATCCAATAGTACACAAAGAAACTGCAAATCTTACACCCTAAATAAAGGTTGTGCACCCGAGTTACTCCCACGTACCTATTTATATATATATAAGTTGTAAAAGAGAATAGTTTAATTTAGAATAAAGTTAAATTAATAATGTTTTCCCTTCCTGAGTGTTAGGAGTGAACTGACTCTTTTAGGAGCTTTAGTGTTGATGACAAACCGATCTATGAAAGATTCAGACAATTGGACGAAATTCCCTATGGAACCTGGGGGAATCTTTTCAAACCACCTTAACCCAAGATCTCCCAGTCTTGAAGGAAAAACTTGACACATCAATGCATCAAGGTGACTCTATAATGCCATCATGTGGCGGTAATGGCTGATATGTAATCTCGAGTATGACTTTCTGTCATACATCGTAAACTTGGGTGTGTTGAACTTCTTTGGAGGCTCCATTCCCTCAATATCGAGCGTAAATGGGGTTTGGTACCTTTAGAAAACCTATTCCATGTGAACTAATCTCAGGGCCCTTACCATTGATTTTATAGGTGTAACTAACTTTGTCGCGACTGTTGCCTACGCTACCAGCTTAACCCTTAGATCTTACTTCTTCTTTACCTCGCTTGGCGTTCAGCGCACGATGAAGGTTCACACTAGATATAGCTTAGCTCAGTGAATCCTTGCACTTTCCTGAAGCCACAGTTTGGATGTCGCTATGATTTTTTGCCTCGTTATAGTGAGTACAAGCTCTTTTCCCTTCAAGCCGCCTTGAGGTAAGACATCTCGCCCAACCGCTCATACCTCAAATGACAATTCGTTTACCTTATTGATGGGTAACTTTAAGTTGTTGGAAGCCAATATTTGTCTCATCTCTTCCAGTTGCAACGTCATTCACCTCATGACCAACCAACCTTAAAAGATCTCCCATTTTTTAACGACAACTCACCATCCTTAAAAGGGCTCTCCATTTTTAACGATAGCCCAAAAGCCTTAAAAAGGGTTTTCCATTTTTAATTACGGCCTACCAGTCTTTAAAGGTCTCCCATTTTTAACGGCGCCCACCAGCCTTGAAAGGTTTTCCCAGTTTAACGGTGACCCACCAGCCTTAGAAGGCATCCCATTTTTAACGGCAACCCACTGACCTTAAAATTTTTTTCTAGTTTTAACGGTTGTCCACCAGCCTTAAAAGGTCTTTTCATTTTTAAAGACGGCTCACCAGCCTTAAAAGTTCTCCTATTTTAAAAAGTCAATTTTGTTTGCATTATTGGGTTTCTCAAAAAGTCATTTTTGTTTGTCTTATTGTTTTTTAAAAAAGTCATTTTGCCTAATTTAAAGTTTTCCCAAACATTCATTTTTTTCCTGTCTTAAAGGTTTTTTCAGAAGAAAAATAAATAAATAAAAGTACAGCCCCACCGAACTATGCTGGTATGATCCTTTGCAAAGAGGTACGTAGGTAGCTCTAAAGACATCTAAGGATGACCATTTTCATGGTTTGAGTTCGATGATCTTGTTGATTTGGGCCTAACTATTATGGCCGCTCGAAAATGCTATGTCTTTCAGCTTTGACATTCACTCATGTTGACGCGTTGCTACATGAATTCTGTCAAAGAGGGCATCTGTTGACATCCCAATTTAACCGCCCATAATTTTTAGGCTCACTATTGGATCGTTACTCAATGACAAAAGAATTGAAAGGATAAATTTTGCAATTTAATTGAATGTGGAGTTTGTCTTGAAGATCCCATTCTTTTTATTTAATTTGAAGATGAGAGGTTGAGGGTATTTTAGGGAGAATAGATTCTAAAAGAATTTTTTAAAATATTTTTTCTAATGGAAAACCCTTTTTCATAATCAAAACTCTCTATTTTTTTTATAAATGGTTTTCATAAGATTTTATTAATTTCAAAGAGCTTCCCAGCTATATAAAATGGGTCTTGATCCGATTTAAGATGCAAGAGTATGAGCATTTTATGAATGTCGCACAATTTCTGATACATTGATGGTAAAATGATCATATCTCTAAAAATACAAATGATATGGATTTGATTCCATTTGGGATTGAACGTATATGGATAAAACTTTCCAAACCTATAAAGAGCGTGCGAATTGGAGTCCAAACCAAGTTTGAGCGAACTTGCAAAGTTTGGGCTTACCATGTAGCTGGACCGGCATTCTGGTCTGGCCCATGTGGTAGGACCGACACTGTGGACGGGATGGTGGATTTTAACTTTTTATGTTTTTTTTTTATTTCTCCTTCAAGTAAATATAATATTCGATTTTATTTTGTTTTCTTGGAAAAATAAACTGCCCCAAATTCTTTTCAAAGTTAAAAAATCTTATTTTGAAGCCCTAGCCCATCCTATGAGTACCCATTGTTCTTCATAATTCATGACACTGAAAAGCCTAAGAGTTTTAGAGAAAGAAGAAAGAGAAAGTAGTAAAATAAAAAAAGATCTGAGAGATAAAAGACTGACGAAAAATAGTTGGAGAGATAAGAAAAAAGTGTTATTGATTAGGGTTCTTCAATACAATGAACACATCCAAGTAGTTCAACAAAGGATGTTCGCAGTACTATATTCGAAGTTCACACGCGAGGGTAATCCAAAGCGATCCAACTATGGGAATCGAATTTTAGCGCAATGTAACGGTTAAAAGAGAAAATCAAGTGTAAAATCTAAACTTTTTAGATCGTAGCTCTTTTATTTTTATTTTTAATTTTAATTTTTTATGTGGTTGTATAGAAATCCTAAGGATTAGGGTTTTACCATTATTCTCCATACCCAAAAATTATTGAAGTCATATATTGTTTCATATTTTTGGGATGATGGTAGATCCAAAATCTTTAGGGGTTTGCGGTGACCAGATTATGTGTTTTTATTTTTAATTTTACGCATGTTTTATTATTTTTAATTATCCATGAATTCATAAAAAGGGCTTAATTATTTAATTAAAAATAAATTCAAAGTGTTAAGTAGAGGATAATCAAAGTGGTTAGACTGAGTGAATGTCTAATACCTTCTCATTTGGTACCTTAGCCCCTAGACTCACATTTGAGAATAAAAATGGAGTAGTCCTACCCATGGAGTCATATATTTTATGGTTCTCAAACGTCACGCCTTGTACCTCGGCCTATGCGGATCGAAGGCACGTGACCGGCCAGTGGCTTGCCCACCTAGACCGACTTACCTTAATCCAGTTGATCACCTATGCATACTCATTTATAATGATACGAAATTTTTGCAGAAACGTCATAATTATTGATAATAGTCAAGTATGAATTTACATACAGAGCTGTGCCTAAGTTCTTTTTCTTCCATACATAACAAGACCATCTTTAATATACAAACCGTGGCCAACTCGAAGATGTACATAACATAGGGCCTAATCCATCAATAAACTACATAAGGCTCTTGGGCCACAAAACTAATGTATGCATCGCCACTTCCTTCTAAGACTTCTTTGATTGGCTTCTTGAAAATTTATTTTTAGAAAACATAAGTTATACGCTTAGTGAATAACAATAATGCTTGAACAGAAAATACCATGGATTGCTATATTATCATAACATAGATATAGCGTGATATCGCATTTAAAATATAGACTTTATGCATAGTCTTTAATCATTGAAACATAGCCTTTGAAAACAATATTATATAAGCATAGCATAGTCTTTCTATTGGATTTAAAACTTTCATAAACGTAAAAATAGAATAACTTAGTCTGAAATCTTCCACAACCGTAAACGTAATATAGCATATCTTGTTTTACGTAAATCATACAAACATAACATAACTTTTTCTGAAACTTGACATTCATGTAAACATAGTATAGCTGGAATATTTCGTAATCAAAAAGTTGTGAGTACTTTAAATCTGTAAGTACTAAGACGTGTAACAACTCAGCATAAAAATCTCTCAATCGTACATACTAACTATATAGGTTATGCTGGGGCTCTTTAGTCTAGGAATTTCTCCCATATACTAACCATATAGGTTATGTTGGGGCTCTTTATGCCAGGAATTTCTCCCATATACTAACTATATAGGTTATGTTGGGGCTCTTTAGGCCAGGGATTTCTCCCACATAACATATGTAGTTTATTTTTTGTCCCCTACCTTAGGACTATTGATAGTTTATTTCTTGTAAATCAGAGGACTATCTATAGTTTATTTTCGGTCCCCTATCGTAAGACTATAAGTGCAACAACTCGGCATAGTAACCTTTCAATCACGCAATATAGTAATCATATAAGTCACGCATGGGCTCGTTAGGCCAGAGACGTCTCCCACAAAGATAATTTGTTTCCTGTCCTCTATCATAGGATTAGATAGTTTATTTCACGTCCTCTATCGTTGGACTATCAGGCTAGATTAAGTTCTTGCCACGAGAAGACCCCGAGTTGATACTAACCATTGAAATCCTTTGTTTCTCGTGTAAATCTTTTGTTATACGTTGAAAATCCTTTCATACTCATGTTAAAACATTCATCCATGAGTTTGATTAATAAGAAAGTAATTAGAAGACATGGTTTTCCTAATGAGAATATAATAATTTATGCATTGAAAGTATGGAAAACATTGCATGTAATATAATTCATATTGAAAACATCTTGAAAATACATAGGTTTTGTTCATAGCATCGTGTTACTCACCTCAGTTTTCTTAACTAGGCGTTAATCGACGTGTTCCTACATGTAAAGGACATAGGGTACGAAAATGTCAATACTATGTTCAATTATAAAAAAATAAAATAATTAAACTAATACGAAACTCTTGACTCGACCAAAGATATTCTCGCTCTAGGTCAAGATTCCTTGAACATGCACCTAAAGTCTTCAATTTGGTAGGTTAAGGACCTAACATACTCTGGACCAAAAATAAATGTCTTTAAGGGAAAAGACAAAGTTTGCCTAAAAACTAAGCTAGCATTCGAACGCTGGCTATACGCAGTAGCAGAAATGAACTATGAAATTTATCAAAACTTCCAAACACAACCCAATTTGAACCCAACCTTTTCCATTGTTCCTAAGGTTCAAAGAATAACCCAAGGAGAGTCCAATATCTCAAACTCAACCCTCAAAGATAACCCTAGCATGATAGATCTAGGATTTGATAGCTCAAAAATTCTAACTTAATAAATTTGGGGTTTTCAAACCCCACACTCAAATCTACTAACTTAAGCTTTAATACATGCCATTCAACCTCATTTGAGACTCAAGGGAGTCTCTCAATCCCAACCTAACCTTCTTAGGTGCATCAAAACCAAAAACCCCAAAAATCTCAACTACACTTACAAAGTTTAGAGTTTTCACCTTTTTCCAAGCTTCTTCAAGCTTCAACAACGGTTTCTTTTGGCTTGGGTTTGAGCTCTCAAGGTTCTCCCTCTCTCTCCTCTTCTTCCTCTTCCTTCTCCTCTCTTTCTTTGCCTCTCTCTTTCTACGTGTGGGGTGTGTGTGAGTGTGGTGTATATGTGTGTATATGATCTAAGACACATGGAAAATAATCCTATGTGCCCACCTCTATTCTTACTCATTTGTTCCTCTTTCTTTCTTTTCCATTTTTTTTTCTATTGTTACCGTTCAAATGCCCATATTAGCGTTCAAATGCTAAGAAAGAATTCGGCCTTAGCGTTCGAACGATCTGAAGACGTGAAGCTGGGTGGTATCTGTTACAGGCTATAGCGTTCGAACGCCAAGAAGAAATTGGCTAACGTTCGAACGTCCTAAAAGCATAAAAATTGATGAAATTCGTTATAGGCTAAGCGTTCGAACGCTGAGAAAATTTGATTTTAACGTTCAAACGCTAAGAAGGATTCTGGGCAGAAAGTTGAATTTTAAGGTTTTGAAGAGTTCTATTTTAATTTTTTATCACTTTAGTCACTAACATTCTAATAACTCACATTTTTTAATGCACGAGTCATAATTTACATGATTAAAGAAAATTTACGATTTCGGGGTATTACATCAAAACCTAAAATTGGGTGGCGACTCTACAAAGTTGGATATTTTATTTATGTATATATTTTTTTAGTCAAACCGAATTGAAGAAAAAAGTAATTAATTATAAATCGTTAGTCAATTAGCGATGAATGTATAAGAGTGGAATATATATTTTTTTAAGAAAAATAAGAAAATATTTTTTTGAGCCGTGATGCTCATAGTTACCAAAAAGTTAAAAATAAGATCAAAATCTAAAAAAAAAGACTTCTTTTTCCTTTGCATCTAGACTGAGAACCGAGTACCTAAATAGGAAAAAAAGAGAATAAATTAAATTTTTTATAAATTACTAAAAATAGATGGACTGTAAAAGGTAAAAATTTTTAGTTACAAACATAAAACAAAAAGATTAAGAACGTAGACCAGATTTAAAAATAGTCCACTTCTTTTTATTTTTAATAAAAATTTATTTTATTGGAATTTTTGTGTAGTGCCAATTTATATCTTTTTTATTTTATTACAGTGGGATCACTTAAATAGGAAAATAAAAAGAATGAATGAAAATTTCAAAAAATTTACTACAAAGTACAAACAATAAAATTTGGATACTAAAAACCTACTAAATTAATGAAAGGAGCCATGTGCTTTATGTCTAGGTTTCATAAACCTTATATTTGTTGAAAAATCTTTCTTTTTTGTGTTAATGCGTCATTCTATTTTGTGAAAAAAAAATTAATTAATTTCATCGATGAAAGAGAAAAAAGAATTACAACAATGCACCATCACCCCGACCTAATCTTCCTTCTCGCGCCATTGACACGCAACAATAACTCTGATAATTCTCTCTCTTAACAATGTTTGGCAGAGATACAAAAGGTTCAGATGTCAGTTAGGGTTTGTTGATACCCTTTGGAGACGAGTTTCTTTGTTGATACCCTTAGGAGACGAGTTTCAGTGCCCCAGATAAGGTGTGAGCATAACCAGGCCAAGGTATGGAAGCTTCATTTCTGTACTTTTACTTGATACCTTCTTCTTAGTTTTGTATTTTTCCTTTATAATAAGTCAATGGGCTGTAGATTTGTTCAACTTTGGAATAAAAATCGACGGGGTACGAGTTTTACTTCGATTCGTAATTTTTCTGATCATGGAATCGTCATTTCACTTTAGATTAAATTAAATTGCGTCTTGTTAACTGTTCATAATTTTGATATTTATATCCAATTTTGTATGGGTTTTCCTTAGATTTTGATACAGGAAAGGAGCCGGAACATAACTTTTTTTATTTTTATTTTTATTTTCTTTGTTTCGGTCTCTATGATCTTGTTGCTTCATAGTCTATATTTGGTGTTTAGGGTTGATTTTTTATTGGGTATGGTTTATGTTTTTGATTTAGAAATAAGAGCAGAGCTATTTGATGACAAATTTCTTGGTTCTGGCTTTGGGAAAAACTATGCTAAATTTTGAGGATTTTTTTTGGTAAGTTAAGGATTTTATAACAAAACCGAAACAATGAAAACCATACAAAGCAGCAGGGGCTAAATTTTGAGAGTTTTGCCTTCGTCTGTTGATATGTTTTCAGTATATTTGCTATCAATCATCTCTTGAAGAAATTGATTTGTATTGCTGCCGTGGATT
>BRYE01000019.1:4625000-4640000 GCA_030159115.1 Actinidia arguta var. hypoleuca
GACCAGTCTCTAAATTCACCTTTGACACTGGCTTCTTCAACAGTCGCTCACCAACTTTCACTAGATTCTCCAAATTCTCTTTGGTTGCAATATCAACTGAAGATATTGGACCACTTAATGTGTCATCCTGCATTTTACAACCAGCGATGAAGGAAGATACATTTAAACTTGGATGCAAAGAGAGCTTAAGAATTAAAAAGAATTGAACTAGATTTCTTCTCAGTTTAATCTCAATTTGTTTAACAAACTATGCATGGATTTTACCTAAATATGAAGGTAGTTATTTTCCGAGTGAAGGGCTTGAAAAGCCATAGAAAGGAGAAAATCAACCATATCACCACTAGCTTGGGTAAAAACGTCTACCAGTGGAGTGGAGACACTATTAAAAAGTCATCCAAAAATACCCCATTTAGCTGCTTTCTTCGTCTTGTACTTTTCTTCTATTTTTTCTGATCCAGTTCCTGTTGATAAAACAAGAAACCGACCTGTATCTGTTGGCTTTAGAGGAAAAAATCACTTCTCCTTTGGTTAATCTCCTTGGGTCACTTGACCAATCGCAACTAGAGTCTTCAACCAATAAATAATTTAGAGAGAATTCTTATAGGGAAATCTGAAACTATCAAGCAATACGAAGAAAATGAGTGAAAAAGTAACCACTGGAATTATGGAGAAGATATTAGAGCCTGTATTGCAAGAGATGATGAACTAAGTTCGTATTCTTAGAACGGGTTTTCCTTCTTCACAGTATCTTTACTACGTTTCTCTTGTGTTTGTGCTAATTTGTAATAGTCAAGTTGCTTTATAGTATTTTTATTTCGGTTAGTTAATGAAGGATATGACCCTTTGAGTTCGTATGTTTCTTCCTCAACGAATTATTGTGTACTAGAAAAACCTAAATTATATAAGTTTCAATTTCAACTAAGTATAAAATTACTGGATCATTTGCTGCTACTCCACCATGAATAAAATTGAATTCTCTCATTCTTTCTGAAGAGTCCTTGGTTTCAAAGTAATGTACTGGTAGATAGGTTGGGGCAGCTGAAGTTGCAATACATGTGTCTGAGAGTAGGGCATCTAGGCTTCGGTTTTTCTTCACCTAATCAATAGAAATTCACAGTGAGATAGATATACATATAGAGTTCAGGTATGCTAGAGTTTAAATGTAGAAATGTTCATATCAAAGACAGATTGAAACCTCGTGGCTAGAGAACATAATTGGCTGCAGTCTCTTGATGTCAAAAGTTGGAATGACAATGTTAGTCAATGTGCGGTGCAACTGCTTATTTCCCAGCTTTTCCTTCACGAGTCAATGAAGGTACTTGCCGTCATAGTTGGGTCCTAATAGTGATCTTATTACTGTTATAATAGGAGCCAATGTGCATCTGTTGAAAAAAAATTGAGACTGTTGTTAGCAATTATAACAGATTATATATTCCATCAGGTAAAGGAGATTACACTTCTAAGTCAATTTGAAATGATCTTAGAAATCAGTTTAGTGAAGTTTGCTGGCATATATTGTCTCTCAGTCATCTTTTATCCTTTGCCATCGGTACAATGACTGATTACCAACTAAAGACAGATTAAAGGAGTTAGGTTTGGAACATCCCCCCAACCCCCCACCGCCTCTATAACCATGGCTAAGGAATCAGTTTGGTGAAGTTTGTTAGCTGTTGAGTTTTACCTCCATTTTGTTCTTCTGCAGTGTGTTTTTGTCGTATATAAACTGCAGCAAGTGTTGATCTTATCTTCTTATGGAATGACCCTGATAGTTGTGTTTTACTTTCCTTCTTTTAATACAATTTTACTTGCCAAAAAAATATAGGTATATGTAACAGATATATAGGATGACAATAATATATGGATCGGATAAAGTATGTCACCCTTGTCACTTTTTCTAAGGGAAGATCTTAGGACAGTCAACATGGGACGATTCTTGTCATTGGGGCAGTCAACATGGCAGTGACGAGACCACCTGTGCTTTTTCCTGAAATCAGATCAAAATAATCTTCTGCAATTCTTGCATCCTGCCGTCTAATTTCTGCATATGGCCAACAAAATCTCCATTTAGACTTTGGTAAATTAATAACAAACAACTAGAAAGCAAAACAACTACAGAGGCACTATATTGGCAACAAATTCAAACTGCGGGGTCGGAATTGGTCAAAATACAAGGACCAATAGAAAAATCTTGGTAAAATTTCTGATAGTTATTAGTTTTTGTGAAAAAGGACTATGAAGTGCTATCAATTTTTATTTAGAATAACTAAGTTCCATTTCTTAAAACTATGGGCCAATAAATCCAAGTTTATCAAAGAAAATATTTGTTTTCATCTATACCCTTTTAATTTAACTAATATATTTATTTTAGTTTATAGCCATTTTAGTTTTTTTTTAATTTAAAAAACATTTCAATATTTTTTAACAATTTTTAAATCAACAAATATTTTTATTTTATTTATATTAATATTAATATTTTTTTATACATACAGTTACCATACTAGTCTTAATAATCACAAATAGTTAATCACATAACAAGCCAATATAAATATAAACAGAGCAAATTGGTTTCGTCTGCTTGAGAATGAAGTAAACGAAGTACAAATTATTTTGTTTAAAAATTATTTTCCGATTTAAGCATGAAAAGATTAAATTTGAACCGTTGAATTCATTAAGAATTTGACTTATGTTAGTGTTTCTTTAATGTCTAATATATTTTTTATTTGTTAATCATGGCTCCTTAAAAGAATAAGGGCAAAAATGAAATAACAAATATTATTATTAAATTTTGAACTTAATTGTCTTAATTTTTGTAAAATAGAATTTGAATATCCAAATAAAAAATTGATAGAACTCAATAGTCATTTGCCATGAAAAGTACTAGTTAATTGGGAATTTTTCCAAAAATCTTGGCTCCTTCATAAGCTGCATTTGGAATTGGAAGCTATTCTCCCAGTATTTTTGAACTAGTTTCAGAGTCAAAAATCCACATGCTGCCTAAAATTCAGTATCCCAAAAAAGTACTTTAGAAATGGAGTTCATTAAATTCATAATTCACACGACATTACCAAGAAATTATACATAGTTACAATGAGGCTATTTATCAATTTTTCTAAGACGACGTAGCAAACCTGAAGTTGTGATTTGAGAAACGCAAGTACAACTCTGGGAATAATTCCTCTTATTCCACCAGATTTGAAGGATCAAACGTTGCCAATTTAGACCAGTTTCTTATAACAAATCTGTACAAGATAATCTAAACAGATATGATAAAGATTATGCAAAATGATCTCACATTGCCAAAACGATATCTTGTTGCCAATTCAGAATTTCTAAAACTAGACCGTGTTAGATGTACTTTCCTAAATGGTAAGTCATTTTTACTGAATGTTGCCTGCTTGTGGTGTCATTGACAATTAGGGTTGCTTTAGTCAAACGAAGGAATATATTTCTGTGAGCTGGCAGTGCCAACTATTATGCATTATAAGTTCGTTAGTGTCTCAATATATTCACATTAATTTGTCAGATACACTACTAGTGAACTTTCCAACGCAAGTCGATCGGCTTTCCTGATTTCACAATCCGAAATTACGTGTTACCACTAACCACTTTCACGTTTAATGCATCTATGCGGTTGTGAAGAACAGTTGCAACAAAAGATTAAAAAGACAAAAATAGGCTTTTAAACCCATGGCTATAAAAAGTCAAAAAACCTAACCTACTACCAATTGCCCTCTCTCACTCTGAATCCAAATCCAAATCCAAATCCAAATCCACTGACGATCTCTCTCAATAATAACGCGGCAAGTCAAAGATGAGAAACTTGACGTATAACGCGAGGAACAAGAAATCAGGAAGAGGAGATTGAAATAAAATCTCGATAACACAGTCTCGAGATTCTGATTGACGGTGCATGGAGGGAGTAGCGGGGGTGTTCTCACTGAGACCGACAGAGAGTGTTGAAGTGAAAGAAGCAATTGTAAGAGGTGTGGAATTGCGGCGGATGCCAGAAACTGCATATGGTGCCACAACAGCTTGCAATTGGAAAGTACATTATTGGATACACAAATAATACATATAAACAAGAGAGTGTTCGACAGTGCGATCAAACAGAAATTGGGCAGTGATTAATTAATCATAGCCATTAGAAATCAGAATTGTTGTGGTAGGAATTTGGGGGCGAGCAACTAACAGTCAGAATTACTTGTGACTTCGGTAATTGACCTCGACAATAACTTAAGCGACCTGTGCAAGGGAACAAACGTTACCGGTTAGGGCGAAGCCGCTATAAATTCCTCCGGCGTAGAGATCAGACCAAAGTGAGTAAGCTAGACAAATCAAAGCACCAGAGCTCTCAAAGTAAGAATGCAAGGGTTTTGTGATACTTTTTTCTAAAGAGGGAGTGGCCTTTTTATAGATGGAGGATGGAGGATGGAGTACCGTGTAAGAAGATCACGGCAAGATCCTTGGGCGGTTAAGTATGGAAGGAAACCCTGAGGATATTGGAGATAAAATAGGAGACTGTACCGCGAATGTTCCGACGTGGTGGAGAGGAAGTCTCATGGAGGTGGAGTTTCAAGGTCATCCCATCTTCAAAATGGATGGTGAGATGGAGCTCTAATCAGCGACCTCATTGATAATGGCGAGGTGAGCACTGGTAGAGATAAGATCTCGTGTTTTTCTCGTTCACTTGGTAAATGGCGAGGTGACGCTCTAAAAGCAATCCTGCTGGTCATAGAGTTTGGGCGAGTCTGATATAGGTCACAAAGGATGTTGTCGACGTGAACTCCATAGGGGCGAGGTCATCATGTCGGGTAAGCAGGTGTAGATTTTATCTCTCATCAGTTGCCCCCTGACTCGATATGCCAAGGTGAAACACTAGGCATTGTCGAGTAATAAATCACGGAATATGGTATGGTGTAGTAATGGCACATTTTCATGGGTGGACACGTGGACAAGCGCATTAATGGCGGAATGACATTTTGGTGAGAACGGCAGTTATGGCCTTAGTATTTGAAACGCCGCGTGATCTTGGCCATTGGAGCAGATAGATCTCAGCCCTCGGCACTTCATATAAATAGGGAGCTTCCCCACCGCTTTGTACTCTTCTTGCTTTTGCTATTGAACTGCTGCCCTCGTTCCGACGTTCAACTTGCCCTAGTCACCTTGTGATCAGTACCTCGCCCTTGATTCTGTAAGTATCAATTGTTTGACTTGTCTCCAATTTTCTAATTTTTAGTGTATGTCCAGTAAAGCTGACGTAGGAGACTTAGAAAATTCCTTGCCTTCCTAGATATTAGACCACCTAGGAGAAAAATCATACATGGCAGACGATGTTACCCAACTTCCTTCCTCCCATAGCGAATATCCTCCCAGTGCTGAGGTTAGGCCCTCGACAAATGCACTCCCTCCTACTGAGAGAGAAACTAACATCATGACCCAAGGCAAGCTGGATTGCCTAAGAGAGTCATTCTCTTTTTCACCCAGCATTTAAATCAGGCTTCTTGAGATCAATAAGACCATAACGTCCACTCGCCTAGGCGAGGTAGCCTTTAACGAGGCAGCCTTTCCTACTGGTCTTCGTTTTTCCATCCATTCTATCATTAGAATATTTTTTTTACTTCTACAATATCTGCCCCGCCCAGCTCGTTCCCTACACATGGCGAAGTCTCGTCTGTGCGATAGTGGTGTGGTGAGCTCACAAATTCACCCTCTCCCTCAATGAGTTTAGGAGCCTATTCACCTCGTACACGAACTTGAAGCCAGTCTCTGGATGGCTCTATTTCAAGGCCATGTCGGTGAAGACCCTGCTCGAGGGGTATCCCAGTAACATCAAGGGATGGAAAAAGAATTTTTTCTTCATCTCAGGAGATGTAGATGACTGGGAGTTCTCCCTAGGGATATCCAAGGAAAACGGGGTTCCAAGAGTTTTGAGGTCGTGAGGCGTCCTAGGTTTGTCTTCGCCTGCTAAGTCATTCCTTTAATCGACAAGTGTAGCACCTGTCCTGTGACTAATAAGCGTTCTTTCATTTTCAGGTAAGCGTTGCAACATACCACCCATCTTCCTAAAGGCCAAGTAGAAAAGGCTTGGTGATATTTTGGGATCACTAGAGGAGGGAGACTTCTTTACAATCTAGGAAGTTCTCAAATCTAAGTAGTTCTGTAGGTGCTTCAAGCCTGCTATTGAGTCAATGGCGTCCAGTGGTGGGACAATGGCGAGGACATATCAACAGGCGATGTAGCTCCAGCTGTGGACAACGAAGGTGAGTCTCATCATTCCCAAGATGAACCTTGCCAAGGCGATTATTCCTGGGGTGGTTCGATAGAATACGTAGGAACTATTAGGAAGAAAATGAGAAAAATCATACCTCGCATTCTTGATCTTACACTATTAAGTCTATTAGGGAAAAAGTCCAAGATCCCATCCTGGGCTTGGGACCCTATAGTTTGAGCTCAAGCTCGGACTTTAGATTGAAAGCCCAATCAAACCCAGGGCTACCCCCTGAGCTTAGATTGGATTGTACTGTCTTTTTTTTCTCTAAGTATTTTACGTCCTCCATTAATTGACATTGTTTTTTTATTCATATTTTTGTCAAAGAAAATCATTTTTAAGAAGCTCGTCCAGCTGCTAGGTGGTCAAAGGATATAAGCCCGTCTGCGAGGTCAACCTCAGCGACAAAGGGGGTAGTCATTGGAGAGAAATACCTCTGAGATGAGGAGCCCGACATTACGCCCACCAAGAAGGGCAAACTAGCATCTAACGCTAAGAAGAAAGGGACCACATTGCCATCGGGAGACAAGAAAAAGGCGACGTTAAGCAAAGCGGCGATATCTATTGCTGCCCTCGGGGAAGGAACCTCAGCCAGCCTTGGCGCTTCTTTAGGGCCCAGAGCCTCCATGTTAAGGAGTCCTACCACGATAGAGAAACTCTTTAAGGGCGTGATCCCACCCCTTGACAAAAAAAAGGTGGAAAAGTTGGATCTTGACCGAGAAATCTCCAAGTTCTTCCATATCGTCGATCAAGTAACTATTTGATTTTATGCTCAATTCATTTTTCTATATTTTCATTATTATTATGATTTGATCTTTTTTAGTCGGTTGTGCTCAGATCTTCCCTCGCTGGTCGTGGTCGGGAGATGAGGGATGAGGCAACACTTCAACAAGGCCGGGATGCCTCGCTTGAGGGCGAGATGACATGTGCCAAAAATCTAGCCATAGAGCTAGAAAAACAATTGGCCGAGCTTAGTGTCCAAGAACAGCAGGCCATCGAAGAGCTGAAGAAGGTCAAGGAGGACCGAGATGGTGCATTGAAGAGGCTCAAGAAATAAGTGGTTCATGCCAAAAGTGACTTCCAAGAAGCTGTTGAATTTACGGCTTCCAAGTATTTTGGCGAGGGCTTCGACTTCTACAAGAGGCAAATCGGCTATCTCCATCCTAACCTTGACATCCAAGAGATGAAAATTGATGCCCAGATGCTTGAGGAGGAGGACGAGAAGGAGAACAAGGAGAAGGAAGGAGAGGAGGACAAGGAGAAGGGCAAGGACAAGGGTGATACTAGTCCCCTCTCCTTAAGCACTTTGAATTTTTGTAAATTTTTGTACTGGCGAGATGTAATCTCTTTCTTTCAATGAATGAAAAGCACTTTTTCCCTCATGTTTCCCAGTTGCATAGTTTCTTCTTATTTTGGCGATATCATATCTGATGAGATTGGCGAGATAAACTTGGCAAACATATTAAGTTCAATTCACCCTAACCAAGCAATCATCAAACTTAAATCACGGCGAGCAAAATTTAACAAATTGGAGATGTGAAATTGGCGAATATCACTTAATCTCTTGGCGAACAAAACTGCTTGGCGAGTACAATGCCTTTGCTAAGTTTTAAAACTCTTTACCCTTGGCATATTAGTTTTGGCGATAAAAAGATAAGTAGCCGACTTCACTTTTGGCGATGTCAATAAGTGTAAGCTTGCTGGTTTAGTTAAATGGTTGACAACAGAAAGACAGGCGAGATCTAATTCATAATGATGTTATCCAATAAAATGGAGAAACTGACAAATTCAACTGTTAAGCGGCTATGCACAGTGACCATACTAAGCTGGGCAAATATTCAACTTAATCATGGTAAGCAGATTGACTTGGCGAGCTTGATTAATAGGCAAACAAGGCCAGTTCTTGTTGCTTTAAATTGGGCAAACAATAAACCTTATCATGGCGATATAAGTAATCAAGCAAGTTAACCTCTGGCGATCAAGATACCTTGGTGAATTTTTGCATGTTTCACAAATAAGCAAGAAGGGCGATCTTGATATTGGCGATACTAGAAATTCATTTTGATCCAAAACTAGCGATATCATGGAAAATTGGAATTGGCGATGTAATTCAATAAGGCGAGATCGATTCTTCTGGTGAGATAATTGAACTTTAATTGTCGAATTTGTTATTTTATTGAAATAACCTTAATCACATAAAAATTGGCGATTATAATAACATAAGTTTTTGGCGGATAAAATTATCGAAATTGGCAACACAACCCATTTTGGAAAACTCTAGCCATATACCAAGATTGAACTCTCGTTGTCTGGGCGACTACAATCACATGGATATTGGCAATCATAGGACTTTGGCGATACCACATTGTATAGGTGACCCTCTTCACATGGCGACCGACAGGACTATTGGTAATATTTCTTCAAGCGTTCAACATTCCAAGGATGAGGTAGTGCCTTTCCATTCATGTCTTCTAGCCAATAATTTCCCGGCCTGAACACGTTTACAACCTTATAGGGGCCTTCTCATGTAGGACCGAGCTTCCCAGTATTAGGCTCTTTTGTAGACATAGTGACTTTCCTCAAGACTAAGTCACTAGGCAGGAAAGATTTGTGCTTAACTCTCTGGTTGTAGTACTTGGTGACCTGGTGCTTATAAGCTGCTTGGCGTACCTCAGCTCTCTCCCTCTTTTTATCAAGGAGATCAAGATTGAGCCTTAGCTTAGTTTCGTTGTTCTCCTTGTCGAAATTTGAGATCCTGAAGCTCGGCATTCCTATCTCCACTTGTATAACTGATTCTGTCTCATAAACCATCGAGTATGGCGTCTCGCCTATAAGGATTCTGCTCGTCGTGTGATAAGTCCACAGTATACTCGGTAGGTCCTATGCCTACTCGTTCTTTGATTTCTCTAACCTCACCTTTAGGTTCCTCAGAATTGTTCTATTGGTGACTTTCACTTGATCATTTGCTTGGGCATAACCAGGCGAGGAGAAATGGTTGAAGATGCAGAACAACTTGAATCCATCATTGTCGAATTGCTTTGCGTTGTCCGAGATGATAACCTTGAAAATTCTAAATTGACAGACAATGTTATTCCATACAAAATTTCTGGTGTTCCTCTTAGTGATTTTGGCGAGAGGCTTTGCCTCTATACACTTTGTAAAGTAGTCTGTAATGACCCATCCCATTTTTCTTCCTATCACAATGGGCCGTTAATAATAGTCAATCGTTCATACACAAATCAGAGTACTATTTTCCTCAAATATTCATTAGTCTTCAAATATTGATTTTTACAATATCTACTAACAAATTTATATAAAATAATCAAAAATATAAAATCTTCAAATCTTTCACCCAACCTTTCTCGCATTACTCGAACTCCCACGTCTGCTTGAAAAATCATTTTAAGCAGAGAAATATACAATACGACAAGAATATACTCAATTCAATAATGGCTCAATAACAAGTCTAAAAGAGCTCAACGAATCATCAAATAATAAAGGGCCTCATACTTGGTCTTTTTTGGTATATTACTAGTGGCCGACCTGACCCACGTCTCCTAGTTCCTTTGGCTTTTTTGGTCCTTAGTAGAGTTATTGGCAAGTCCACTCAGTTAATGTACCAATCCATTTCATAGCATTTAACCATCAAATAATAATATCATACAGATCATGGTTTCAATAAAATATCATGGATTTCAACAGATAACACACATGCTCAAAAAGAATACAAGATAAGATATTTTAGAAAAACACTCCAGAGTTTAGAAAGCATATTGTATACCCTTTCTTACCTCAAATCGACACCATTTGATAGTTTAATCTATTATCCATGAATATCATACTAAAATTTTATCTCGATCGGATCTCATCTCACCGTTGATTTCAATGTATGATCACTTATGATATGGTAACCACACTATATAATTTCTCTCATCTCTCATTTCTTTATTTTCTTTCTTCCTCTCTGTGTCTGTGCCCTCTCTTTCTCTCCCACAATTTCTTTCTTTCTTTCTTTCTTTCTTTCTTTCTTTTTTTGAATTCTCATTCTCTCTCTCTATATGTAGATATTTTCCTTGCAAAGAAGACAAAAAGCCTGCTGCTCATGGATGAGTCACCCCATGAGCTGGCACCGTGAGTTAAATCAATAGCCTATGGTTTGACACGTGTCCCCAAATGGGATGTGTCTAATTTTCCATTTTATCAAAAAATATTTTTGAATAATAGTTATGTCATCATAAAAATTTAAAAATCACATAAATTCTACCGGTGTATTTATATATTTTTTATTACTATAATAAAGTAAAAATAATTAAGGATCGGGGAATTACATAGTCTATGGCGATAATAGAAAACTTCCTTTACAATGGAGCTTGTGATAAAGGTCCAAGCATGTCAATTCCCCATTGAGAAAATGGTCATGGGCTGGTCATGGGTACCATCTCAGTATGAGAGAGACGACTTACTGGAGCAAACCTCTAGCACTTGTCACATTTCTTGGTGTATGTCATCACGTCATATTTCATCTGCGGCCAAAATATCCTAGGCGAACTGCCTTTTTAACTAGTGATCTCGCCCCATAGTAGTTTTCGCAGACACCTTCATGAATTTCTCTAAGTTTGTAATCTGCCTCCTCAAGTCAGAGACATCTTAGGAGTGGTCCCGAAATGGATTTTTTGTACAAAATTCCTTGGATGAGACAAAATTTGGCTGGTCGATAGTGGGTCTAGCGTGCTTGGAGCTTGCCTGATGGTAGTGTTCCATCTCGGAGATATGCAATGATGTCCTCCATTTACGTCAGACCTCTTTTGCTTGACAGATGGGTTTGGTGACCTTTATACTTGGATTTTGCAAGAACTCCAATGGAATATTTTTGTCAGAGATGAAACTGAAAGCCGAGGCTAGGTTAACTAGGGCGTCAACCTTCCTATTTTTCTCTTGGAAAATTTGGTGAATCTTGAAGTCTCTAATCTTCATTGACATGGCTCTCACGTCATCCAAATAGGCCACCATTCGGAGATCCTTGGTGAGGTACTCCCCTTGCACTTGATTTACTACAAGTTGAGAATCATGAAGGCGTCCAGCAGTTCTACTCTCAATCCCGCTACAATCCTCATCCCAGCGAGGAAAGCTGATTGGACTGCATAAGTACAGTCTAAATGCTACTAAACCGGCATAAGTTAGCTCTAGATTAGGTTAATTATACCCTTTTATGTCGTATCTTGTACTTACAGTCGTATTTATATTTATTGAAGATAAATGTTGATAAAAATGAGAATTTAGAGCCATAAAAGTGATATGGAGTGCGGGTACGCATATCAAGGACCGTTGTTGGAATCTATCTCAAGAAATGTGAAAGTTTTTTCACTCGTAGCTTGGAATGGAATGAAAGATGCGCCGTTGTAAAGATCTCACAAAATTATACAAATTCATGTCTATCGAGAGTCGCGAGATATGAACAGTGGAAAATAAAAGATTTTGGAGTTCGAATGGTAGCTTGAAGAATGGAAGAAAAATAAGAATTTTTTGCCTTGGAGTTTGAACTCCAGTTGGAGCATTCGAACGCACAAAGGCTATGCAAACTTGAAGAAATAGTTATAGGCCTTAGGGTTCGAACTCCCATTTTGGGCATTCAAACTATGAAAGAAGAAAAGAAAAAAATTGGCCTGAGGTTTCGAATGCTGACAAAGGAGTTCGAACGCTAAGAATGGCGAGGTAAAATCAATGGTCCTTGGAGACAACTTTGCAAACATGGATCTCGCCAACCCCTTCAATGTAGCTGAAAAGGCCTTGCACATCACCTCATCTGAGTATCCCTGGAGCATCATAAAGTTTTGGTACAAGTCCAGGCGGTCCATTGGATTTGTCTTCGCTTTATACACCTCGAGCTGAGATGGCAATTTAAATTTGGATGAAACTCTGGTCCTCATCACTCTTTTTATGAATGGAGGCTCGGTCTGCCTTATCATGGCATTTACAGTGACTAGGGTATTTGCCCCTATGTTAATGGCATCAATCCTAGCACCTAGATCTCTGATCTTCTAGGTGGACTTGTCTTGTTTGGTCATCTTGGTAAGGTAATCTTCCTCTTCTCTTGGTCTCCTCGCTTTTTGTATAGTGAGTTTGGCTAAACGATCGAGACTCTAACAAAACAGAATTCCTTTCTTGTCTAGAGCATAAGCTCGGTGATTGGGGTTTCCAGTTTCTAGTTGAACGTGCCCGACCTGTGGTTTGGTGACTTTGAGATTCATGGTTTGTGACGCCCCGCAACCCGGTCTATGCGGATCGACGGTACGTCACCGGCTGGCGGCTTGCCGCCAAGGCCTACTTATCTTTAACCTGTGCATACTCATTCAAATTGGTATAATTTTTCTTTTTCGAAAGCGTTATAATACTGAAAATAATAAAGTAGAGTGTGCACACTGTATACAGAGTTGTGCCTATGTTTTAAACTTTCTACATACATCACATGATCAAATTAAGTTATGCATGACATGACCGTACATCACTACATAATATATGGTCTAGCCCTTACAAAACAACATAAGGCCATTGGCCACAAAACTAAAGTCTACTTGCTATCTTCTTCTTACTGCTCCTCGGACTGGTCTCCTGAAAAGGTTTTTGAAAACGTAAGCTAAAAGCTTAGTGAATAACAACAGATGCATGAACATAAAATACCATGGATTATTTCATAACATACTTATATCATTTAACTTAAACATGTGGGCATACATATCTTTTCTGAAAATATAAACTTTCATAAACTTGAAGCTCACAAAATTTTGGCATACTTGCTTTTGTACTCATACATATCATATACTGAAACTATGACAACTCGGCTGAACTGGATGACCATATAGGTCAGGTGGCTCTTTTGGCCAGAGATATCTCACTTTGTAGATGGAACTTATTTTATGTCCCCCATCTACCTTAGGACCTTAGGCTAGATTAAAGTCCCACCACGGGAGACCCCGAGTGTCACTATACTTGCTTATCTTGAACATACTTAGTTTTTCTTGTAAATCATGCATCCATGGATTTTAATACATAGCATAGTAACATTGCATACTTTGAAAGGCATGGCATTCATATTTAGAATATAATCATTGATGCATTAAAAACATGGAAAAAGGGTTACATATAACATAATACATATTGAAAACACTTTTGAAGATACGTAGGTTTTGTCCATGGCATCATGTTACTCACCTGGGTTTCCTTGGCTAGATGCTACGTCGTGTGTCCCTACATGTAAGGGATAGAAACGTCGATGGCTAGGTATAGTAACACGATATTAATTGACTTAAAGTAATACTACTCTCCGTTTACCTTGGACACTTTTGTTCTAAATCAAAACCCTTAAACGTAGACCTAAGTCCTCTATTAGGTAGTTGAAGGGCTTAACATACTATGGCTATGATTATAAAGTTTTAAAAGAAAAGGGTCCATAACTGTCTGAAATTGGTCTTGGCGTCCAAACTCTGGTTCTGGCGTTCGAATGCTCAGGCTAAATATTGGGTTTTCACTCTGTCCGTTCGAACGCTGCACAGAGGCGTTCGAACTCTAAGGCTAAAGTGACTACCGTCTGAACGTTAAAAGTGTTCTAAAAGTGGCGTTCGAACGTTAAGGTCAAAAGTCTAGACCGTTCGAACCCTGTTCATGGGCGTTCGAACTCTGGCTGCGTGTAGTCGCAGGAATAGTGACTGGTTTTTGAAAATTTGCCAAAACTTAATCTAAATCTAATCCAATCTTTTTAATACTTTGGGACTACTATAAGTGACCTACTAGTGCTACAATATCTCAAAATTAAGCCTTCATTTTAGCCCTAACATGGTAGATCTAGTTTTGAAATCAAAACTAAAAACCCTAATATACACATATATAGAAAATAGATTTTTCTCACCTCCTCAAGCTTGGTAGAGCTTTTAATGGCCTCCCTAGGCTTGGATTTTGGACTCTCTCCAAGCTTCTCCTTCTCTTCCTTCTTCTTCCCTTCTTTCTTCTCTCTCTCTCTTTCTTCTCTTTCTCTTTTCTCTTTCTTCTCTCTCCGAATGTGTGTGTGTGTGGGGGGGGGTATATTTGTTGAGACACATGGAAAATAATCCCATGTGGCTCGCCTGTTTTTAATCTGGTGTTCCCTTTTTATTTTTCATTTTATACTGTTGGCGTTCGAACGCTCTCCTTAGCGTTCGAACTCTAAGAAGAAAACGTAAGTCGGAGATACTGAGAGCATGAAATCTGCCACAGGCGGTAGAGTTCGAACGCTCTCCTTAACGTTCGAACTGTAAGAAGGATTCTGGATTTAGCGTTCGAACTCCTATTCTAGCGTTCGAACACTGAGAACAAAACGGGAGTTGGAGATACTAAGAGTATAAAATTTGCCACAGGCGGTAGAGTTCGAACGCTCTCCTTAATGTTCGAACTATAAGAAGGATTCTGGGTTTAGCGTTCGAACGCCTATTCTAGCGTTTGAACCCTAAGAACAAAACTGGAGTTGGAGATACTGAGAGTATAAAATTTGCCACAGGCGGTAGAGTTCGAACACTCTCCTTAACGTTCGAACTGTAAGAAGGATTCTGGATTTAGCGTTCGAACGCCTATTCTAGCGTTCGAACCCTAAGAACAAAACTGGACATAAATAAGATTTTTGTTTCATGGATTCTTAACTTAGATTTGAGTCTTCTAACTTCATACTTAACCTCCTTAATTGGTCATTTCATCTATTTTGGTCA
>BRYE01000019.1:4645000-4657500 GCA_030159115.1 Actinidia arguta var. hypoleuca
ACGTAAACTTAATAAAATCTTAGGAGTCTATCTATACGTGATTCAATCTTATTGTGTAAACCTATTGCTCTGTGTACAGTATAAACTTAAGCTCTGATACCACTCAGTGATGCCCCGCAACCCGATCTATACGGTTCGACGGTACGTCACCGGCCGGCGGCTTTCCGCCAAGGCCTACTTATCTTTAACCTGTGCATACTCATTCAAATTGGTATAATTTTTTTTTTTCGAAAGCGTTATAATACTAAAAATAATAAAGTAGAGTGTGCACACTGTATACAGAGCTGTGCCTATGTTTTAAACATTCTACATACATCACATGACCAAATTAAGTTATGCATGACATGGCCGTACATCACTACATAATATAGGGGCTAGTCCTTACAAAACAACATAAGGCCATTGGCCACAGAACTAAAGTATACTTGTTATCTTCTTCTTACTGCTCCTCGGACTGGTCTCCTGAAAAGGTTTTCGAAAACGTAAGCTAAAAGCTTAGTGAATAACAACAGATGCATGAACATAAAATACCATGGATTATTTCATAACATACTTATATCATTTAACTTAAACATGTGGGCATACATATCTTTTCTGAAAACATAAACTTTCATAAACTTGAAGCTCACAAAATCTTGGCATACTTGCTTTTGTACTCGTACATATCATATACTGAAACTATGACAACTCGGCTGAACTAGATGACCATATAGGTCGGGTGGCTCTTTTGGCCAGAGATATCTCACTTTGTAGATGAAACTTATTTTATGTCTCCCATCTACCTTAGGACCTTAGGCTAGATTAAAGTCCCACCACGGGGGACCCCGAGTGTCACTATATTTGCTTATCTTGAACATACTTAGTTTTTCTTGTAAATCATGCATCCATGGATTTTAATACATAGCATAGTAACATTGCGTACTTTGAAAGGCATGGCATTCATATTTAGAATATAATCATTGATGCATTAAAAACATGGAAAAAGGGTTACATATAACATAATACATATTGAAAACACTTTTGAAGATACGTAGGTTTTGTCCATGGCATCATGTTACTCACCTGGGTTTCCTTGGCTAGATGCTACGTCGTGTGTCCCTACATGTAAGGGATAGAAACGTCGATGGCTAGGTATAGTAACACGGTATTAATTGACTTAAAGTAATACTACTCTCCGTTTACCTTGGACACTTTTGTTCTAAATCAAAACCCTTAAATGTAGACCTAAGTCCTCTATTAGGTAGTTGAAGGGCTTAACATACTTTGGCTATGATTATGGAGTTTTAAAAGAAAAGGGTCCATAACTGTCTGAAATTGGTCTTGGAGTTCGAACTCTGGTTCTGGCGTTCGAACGCTCAGGCTAAATATTGGGTTTTCACTCTGTCCGTTCGAACGCTGCACAGAGGCATTCGAACTCTAAGGCTAAAGTGACTACCGTCCGAATGTTAAAAGTGTTCTAAAAGTGGCATTCGAACGTTAAGGTCAAAAGTCTAGACCGTTCGAACCCTGTTCATGGGCGTTCGAACTCTGGCTGCGTGTAGTCGCAGGAATAGTGACTGGTTTTTGAAAATTTGCCAAAACTTAATCTAAATCTAATCCAATCTTTTTAATACTTTGGGACTACTATAAGTGACCTACTAGTGCTACAATATCTCAAAATTAAGCCTTCATTTTAGCCCTAACATGGTAGATCTAGTTTTGAAATCAAAACTAAAAACCCTAACATACACATATATAGAAAATAGATTTTTCTCACCTCCTCAAGCTTGGTAGAGCTTTTAATGGCCTCCCCAGGCTTGGATTTTGGACTCTCTCCAAGCTTCTCCTTCTCTTCCTTCTTCTTCCCTTCTTTCTTCTCTTTTCTCTTTCTTCTCTTTCTCTTTTCTCTTTCTTCTCTCTCCGAATGTGTGTGTGTGGGGGGGGGTATATTTGTTGAGACACGTGGGAAATAATCCCATGTGGCTCGCCTGTTTTTAATCTGGTGTTCCTTTTTTATTTTTCATTTTATACTATTGGTGTTCGAATGCTCTACTTAGCCTTCAAACTCTAAGAAGAAAACGTGAGTCGGAGATACTGAGAACATGAAATTTGCCACAGGCGGTAGAGTTCGAACGCTCTCCTTAACATTCGAACTGTAAGAAGGATTCTGGGTTTAGCGTTCGAACTCCTATTCTAGCGTTCGAACCCTAAGAACAAAACTGGAGTTGGAGATACTGAGAGTATAAAATTTGCCACAGGCGGTAGAGTTCGAACGCTCTCCTTAACGTTCGAACTGTAAGAAGGATTTTGGATTTAGCATTCGAACGCCTATTCTAGCGTTTTAACCCTAAGAACAAAACTGGAGTTGGAGATACTGAGAGTATAAAATTTGCCACAGGCGGTAGAGTTCGAACGCTCTCCTTAACGTTAGGACAGTAAGAAGGATTCTGGTTTTAGCATTCGAATGCCTATTCTAGCGTTCGAACCCTAAAAACAAAACTGGATAGAAATAAGATTTTTGTTTCAAGGATTCTTAACTTAGATTTGAGTCTTCTAACTTCATACTTAACCTCCTTAATTGGTCATTTCATCTATTTTGGTCACTTTTGACCAATTTGACCATAAAATACTTATAATTTGGTCCTAATAAAATTAAAATTTTACATTAAGACATGAATAAAGGAAATTTATGGGTTCGGGGTATTACATGGTTGCCCGGTCGATGAGAATGACGAGATAGATCAATTTCTTTTGGGATAGGTGCAGTAGGTGGTGGCAAGTTGTTTGTGGTAAGGTGCTGTATCAAACGGGCATTATTCTCATTCATGATCCTAATCTGCTTAGCAATCCGATGCATCTCACGATGGAGGCCCTCAAGATCTAAAGCTTGGCTGGTGTTTGCCATAGAATGGGCTCTATTATCTAAAAGGCTGCTGGTACTAGGTCTAGCTAATAAGCAGTTGTGTAGATGCATAAGGTATAAAGAGCTATCATTCCTATAGATAGCGCCAAATTGTTGTGTAAGAAATTTGGGGGTGAGCAACCAACAGTTAGAATTGCTTGTGACCTCGGTAATTGACATCGACAATGGCTTAGGCAACCTACACAAGGGAAAAAATATTACCGGCCGAGACGAGGCCACTTTAAACCCCTCTGGCGTGGAGATCAAACCAAGGTGAGTAAGTTAGACAAAGCAAAGCACCAAAGCTCTCAAAGTAAGAATGCAAAGGTTTTTTGATACCTTTTTCTGAAGGGGGAGCGAGTTTTTTATAGATGGAGGATGGAGTGCCGTGTAAGAAGATCACGATGAGATCATCGGGCGGTTAAGTATGGAAGAAGATCCCGAGGATATCAGTGATAAAATAGGAAGATGCCATATGGAGACTGTACCGTAAATGTAGGAGATATGGTGGAGAAGAAGTCTCATGGAGGTGGAGTTTCAAGGTCATCCCATCTTTAAAGTGGATGGCAAGGTGGAGCTCTAATCTATGACCTCACCGATAATGGTGAGGTGAGCACTAGTAGAGATAAGATCTCATGTTCTTCTCGTCCACTCGGTAAATGGTGAGGTGACGCTCTAAAAGCAATCCTGGCGGTCATGGAGTTTGGGCGAGTCTGATATAGGTCACGAAGGATGTTGGCGACGTGAACTCCATAGGGGCGTGATCATCATGTTGAGTAAGTAGGTGTAGATTTTATCTCTCATCAAGAATCATTTGCTTTCTAGAGTCATGAAGAATTCTTAACTACAAATTTTGCATTGTCTTTTTGTTGCTGAAAGAGAAACATGAGTTTGGATAGAAAAGAGCAAGTGTATATGCATATTCTGCTACATATGTATGAATCTATAGTTGCCAAGCGGATCCGACTTTTTTTATCATTTTCGTATTAGTAAAACTCAAAAAATTCATTACCCTTTGAAATAGAGTACCAGATAGAAAAGGAAAGACTACGAGTGGTCAACCACTTTTGGACATGGGCTAAGCCCCGTATGGGGTAGTATGTAGGTTATATAATTTAAATTCAGCTCTATGCTTTAAATTTATACTCAACTCACTCCACTTAATTACCCATTTTAAGTGTTTGATAAAACTAAATGCTGAAAACTGAAAAATAAGTGCTGAATTGAACGGATTGACACATTTAACAGGCTAAATATATAACTAATTTATATGTTCAACAAAATCTTTTTTTAATTTTTTTCTTTCAATTTATAAAAGAAGTTGTGGTGGCTTGGCAACAACGGTAGCAACACTAATCTAATCACGATGGTGGTTGTGATAATATAAAAGCGATGGTGATTGTTATGGTGGTTGAGGGGGTGATGTGGTAAAGGTATGTAGGTGGTGAGGGTGGTAAAATGGGTAATAGATGTGGAGGAGGAGGAGGAGGAGGAGGAGGAGGAGGGTGGTGGATGGACAGTGATTGTAGTAGTGGAGAGTGGTGGGTATGGTGGTAGAATGGTGGAGGAGGTAAAAGGTGGCGGTTTTGGTGGTGGTGGCGGTGGTGGTAGTGGTGGTGGTGGTGATATTGGTAGGTAGAGGGATGGTAATGGTAGTGGAGGCAAAGGGTGCAATGGTGATAACAGTAGTAGTGGTGGTGTTCAAATGGTGGTGGTGGTGGTGGTGGTAGTGGAGGAATGGTGGTGATGGTGTGGTGGAGATAGATGGGTGGTGGTAGTATAGTGATGGTAACTGAAATAGTGGAATGGTAATGACCTAATGAGGATAGAAAGTGGTAGAGGTGGAGCATGACTGCAATGGTAGAAAGTGGTGGAGGTGGAGTATGGTTACAATGGCATAATGGTGGTGGAGGTAGAGGATGGTGGTGGTGGAAATGGTGGAGAGATAATGGTGCTCATAGTAGTGGTAGTGGTAGTGATAGCGGTAGCGGTAGTGGCAACGAGGTTGTAGTAGTGGAGAGATGGTCATGGCTATGATGGGGTTGGTGGCGGTGGCGGTGGCGGTAGTGTGTTTGTGATGATGGTGGTGGAATTATTTTTGTACACGTCAATGCCTATGAACACACATTTATAGATTTAATCAGAATTAAGTAGCTATCTTGATATTTAATTTTTTTAAAATTTTTAGCGTACATTTTAAGAGCACTTAAAGTATTAAGTGATGCACACTATTATTATCAAACTAACCTAATTCGATTTTACTTAATACATTCAGTTTTAAGTACTGAATTGAGTTATCAAACAATCCCTTAGTCTAAATTTTGCATACTCAGTCCACTCATGACTTTGCATATTCAATGTCCTAAAGGAAGGGAAAAAAGGAAATAGTTCATATACCGAGATGGATCCAAAATTCTACTAATGGTGAAAAAGTATACATGGCCTACCATTGGAGGCGAGACTATTGCTTAGGTTGTACGGTGCTCAAGATGAAACTATTTATTTCCATCTTTTGTACTAATGCCAACCTCTTTATTTTCTTAGAACTCATGCCAATCTTTTCCCCCCTATGCAAAACGCTCACTTCTCTTTTCACTTTAATAGGAAACTCATGCACCATCCTACTTTAGTCACTCACACCGCCACTGATAGTTGGATCATTTGGAGAAGTAAAAATGATACGCTTTTTTAAAATCAACCTATACACAAAAATCAAATCCAAGCCAATAAGGGGATAAAATATCCAACCATATTTTTGGTTAAGCTCCACCACGTGTCACCAACAGACTATTGCTCTATAACAAGTTCGTTTGCCCACATTAGCATGGTAGATAAGACGGCGAGCACAATGACTATCTCGACGGAGTCTTCTTACCAAGTTGCGGGGCAAATAATAGCACGCATGCGAAGTTTTCCTATCACCTGCACGTTTGGGCTTAAGTTCCTATGATGTGATAGGCTAGCTACCAACCACGACCATAGGAGCATGATTGGATCAGTCGCCTACTTTCTGACCACGCGTTGAATTACACTATAAAAGGAATCAAACTCTCCCATGCACAGGTAATCAACTTATTCTCTTTCTCACTTTCTCTACCTAGAACCAGAACCAAATGACTTGCCCTTGCTCTTTCTTTTCTTCTTTGGTCACTCACTCATCCCCGAAATAGATTTGGGTAGTCCTTCTCATGGTTGACTCATTGCAGACTCTGATGAATAGAGACCAGAGGCGCCATAAAACCACCTTGCTTTACCACTTTGTCTGCACTCAATTGTCTTCCACCCTTTAATCGGGGTCGTATGTACGAACTCAACTCCATATACGACAAGGTTGGCTGTGATGATTTCAAAAAGGAAAGGCAACTCTAGAAGCAGTTGCTTGGTCATCAGAGATCCCCTTCTCATGCCTAAAACTCTAGCGAAAAAGAGAGAGAGAGGCTCTTGGGTGATGCTCAAAGGGGGTCATGGGCCCCTCTAGGTAGAAAACAAGGCATCCAACCCCCAATGATGGCGAGGATCATCAAGACGAGGCTATCAAGGTCATGGCGCAACCAATGGAGAAGATTAGATAGATTTTGGTTGCCAATAATCTTAAACTACCTACAAACAAGGTAGAAAAAAGCATCATTCAAGGTACAAGCGTCATTCGAGGTACAAGTAATCAAGCCCGAAATTATAGCTCATAATGACCCAAAAGGAAAAAGGGCATGTTTGCATCATGATGAAGTCCAAAGTCACAACGATAGTTGCACTATGGTTTCAAGTAAGCATAAGGATCCACTGAGTCGATCTATTTCTGGCATGAACTTGCACCATTCGCTGAATACCAAGCGAGGTAAAAAGGAAGTAGATTTGTGGGTCAGGTTGACAATAAAGGCAGTTATCGCAGCGAAATTAGCTATGTGGCAAAATTTGCAACAAGAGGCCCAAGATCAATCCACATGGTACAACAACTCCTGAGGTACTAAATCCCCTTTACATTGGAGATTGAGGGAATGGAACCTTGTAGAAGTTCAATCTGCCAAAGTTCACTATGTACGACGGGAAGTCATACCTGGGATCACACATCAGCCATTACCGACAAATGATGGCCATATAGAGTCACCATGTTGCACTCATGTGCAGGGTATTGCCCTCGAGCCTAGGGGACCTTGGAATTAAATTGTTCGAGAAGATTCCACCTGGCTCCATAGAAAGCTTTGTTAAGTTGTCTGAATTATTTGTAACTCAATTTGTTATCAACACTAAGGCTCCCAAGGGCTTAATTGCCCTTATTTTAATTAGGAAGGAAAGGAATGGGATGCTCATGAACTACAACAGAAGATAATGGGAGCTCATAGTGGTCAGATACAAGCTTAGGCTTTACGCCCGGGGAGAAGCTTTGAGTCAACCTGATGCTGAATCCACTAACCAAACTACCTAATTTGATGGCCCATGTGGAAAGGTATGCTCAGGTGGAGGAGGATGTTAGATTTGTGGCACGCCAAGGAGTCACCTCAACCCTATGAGAGAGCTCGATCAGGCATCACAAGGAAAACACGAAGGAGCGCAAAGGACAAATCAAGCAGTGGGTTCACTTGGTTTTTAAGGAATCGATTTACAAACTCCAAGAGTGTATCTGGGAGAAGCCTTATTACAAGAAGCTGATCCCGATGGGAGGGGATCTGAAAAAGAGAAATCAAAGATAAAAGTGTGTCTACCATGAAGAGAAGGGGCACAAAACTAAAAATTATAGGGCTTTAAAGTTTATCCTCATTTAGCATGTGCAAGCTAGGCTTTTCTAGGAATACGTGATCAAGAAAAGACCTAGGCAGAAGAAATCGAGTTTTGACCTAACTCGTGTTTTGACCGGGATAAGGAGGAGGCAAATGATTCCACAGAGGATGATCTCTGTGCTGGCACTGCTTGTCCTTTTACAATCCTATGTCAAATAACCAAATCGAGCTCCAAGCATAGAGTTACACAAGGTAGGATCGTGATAGCATTAAAACTTGACAAGTACCGAAGTCATCTCCAAGAGGACCTAGTTTTAGCTTCAGTAAGTGACATATGAGCATCAATGGTAGATAAGAAAATGAAAAGTAGGGGAAAATGGTCAAAAGACCGAGTATTGTGTGAGAAAGAAAAATAAGTCTCGTATAGGTGAACTTGGTTTTGGGATTTGTGTGTCCAAATATTTGACTATTATTTGTAATGAGAATTCATTTTGTCATGCATTAGATATTGTTATTTTATATCATAAGATGATATGTTCCTAAGTTATCTAGAGATATGATGTATGTGTGGAAATGAGATTTACACACAAAAGATATTAATCGTTGATCCTAGTAACTTTATTTAGTTCGTAGTCTGTGATGAATTTGGACGTCTAATCTGCGAAGACTATAATACTTTATCTTCTATATGATAAGAAGATTTATCTCAACCATCAGAATAGTTGACTCAAGATTAAGGTATTAGTGTATTTGGAATACATTTAATTGGGTTGTCGTAAGAAGGATATCATATAAAATTGTAATTTTATGATAAAAATCTTACATTCGTTATTGGTAATTGACTCTTAATCCTAAGAGAATTGTGAACTCAAGCTCTTAACATTGTTCATTTTGATTTGCCAATGAGTGAGGCTTATTGGGCCAACACCTTGGTATTTTGGGTGGTCACTGTTAGGTCTGTGGGAACACTTATTCTCAACATGGAATCTCACTCTCATCTAGGAGAGAGATGGTATTGCTTATAAGTTAATTCATTCATTTAGTCATTTAAATGTGGATCTGGTCTTTTCGATAAATTATTTATTGAAATGGAAACTTATTATTTTGGTGACTAAAATAGGAATGAATTATGAATCATAAGAGTTGAAATTAATTAGGGGTTAGTTGACAGTTATTTTAATCCAAACCCTAATCATTGGTACCCAAGTAGAGAGGTTTAATTGCAGTATTAAATAGATATGAGGGGTATTTTTGTCTTATTAAATTGGAGTGCAATCCTAATTACTTAGTGGAGTTAAGTAGGATTAATTAAATTACTAAATTATTTATGAGATAACTAGAAAATTAACTAGATAATTTAATAATTTAATTGGAGTCAAACTAGGACTCCCTTATGATCTCTATCATTGCCTTAGTTAGAGACCTAACCTATATATATGTATATGGGGATGCCTATCCAATTAATTCATTTCAATTCAATTATTTGCAAAATTTTATGAGAAAAATATAAGATCCCACACTCTAGAATAATTGGTATGGGTTGATGAAAAAATGAGGGAAGATTAAAAGGGTTTAGGAGAATATAGGAAACCTAGGACAAGTGGGATTAGGAATCAATTTTTGATCCAGTAATCAAAGGCAGCAACATCTTGGTGTTTGTTTGCTACGGTTATAGCGAAATAGCAGCTACACAAGCGAAGGTGGAAGCCACCATCGGTATAGGCAAGCAAGTGGTTGGGCAGCAACAAAAACAATCCATCACCAGTGATTACATTTAGCAGCAAAGGCAATAGTAACAGGCGATGGCCAGAGGTAGCGAGCTTCGATCCTTTACTTTTTCATGATATTCAAGGTATCCTCAACCCTAACCCTCTCCATCGACATTATATGATTTACATGGCTTAATATCTGAAAATTTTAAAAATTATACTTCTGTTGCGGGATTTGATCCCTTCACTTGGTTCATTCAATTCTTAGGGAGAAAAAGAATCCACTACGAATGAATAAGAAGATTAGAGTAGTATTTTCATTAGTCAAAAGGAATTAGTCTCCACTAGCATCATTCGAAGAACAAATAATCAAAAGGTTATTGTTTAGTTAGGATAGATGGATGTGGTCCAATGGCTAAAGCTCTACCAACTTCTTGTAGACTTAACCCTTCAAGCAAACACCGTAAAGAAGTTCCAACTTCTTGGGAAGAAGTAGTGCATCCTCAACTAGCTGTCGGTCTAAATCGTCTACCAAATGAGAGACATAAGACCACTCTAAAGAGCATGACTTGAGTTGCATTTGTTGAACCATTCCTATTTGATAGGGAGATACTAGGAATCCTTCTGGGAATTCCATCCAAACCTCTAATGGCATAGGTATAATACTACCTAAAAGGGGGCCAAAGAGGATATCCGAGTGAAAAGGAAAGATTACACCAAGTTAGAAAAGGTCTTCGTCGAAGGGAAGGTTCAAGAAGCAGTCAAGGAATAAGGAGGAATGTGGGTGGGTCCGACAGAAGAAATTGTGGAAAGGGAAAAGCTTAAGCCAGTTCTGAGAGAACCTCTTTTAGATTGCTATTTTCGCATGCTGGAAATACTCTTTTTGACCTTATATGATTCGTACCTCTAACAACATCGGATAGTGCAATTTGATTGAGGAATAATGCAACTTTGAAATGTTTAACATGTCTAGGGGAATGACTGGATGAACTAGGATTATGAGTTTTAAGCTTCCTTGAAGGCAACCACTTGAAAATAAAAAGCGGAGGGTATGAGTTAGTTGGACTTGCTCGTAATATTTATCCCACCTATAACCCACCATATTTTTCTTTCACAAATAAAGGGGGGTACGCTGATGTTACAATGGGGGATCCTTCCGTATAATAGGCTAGAAACGGCCAAGATAAGGTGAACAATGCCTTCTTACAGATGGGGATTTTTCTAATTCCTTGTTCCTGAGGAATACAATTGGACCATGCGTCAATATAGGAAGGAATAGGAATAAAGGAGGATAGCTCCCACCCCTTTATAGTAGTGTAGAAAGGGAAGTGAATAGGTATGCTGCAAGCTGAACTAACGAATATCTCTCTCTATCTCACCCGATGTGCCAACCAATCTGGACAATTTGAGGCCCGGCTATTGGATATTTAGTTGGTGTTTCTATGTATTCATAATCATTCGATGATTGTAGGTTGAGTACATAAATGTTGTGGATCGAGCAAGCTCCCCTTGCATGCAATGATGTAGTGGTAAACCTCTCATTCGAATTCAGTGCTCTCTGAAATGTGCGGGAAGGTTTCCCATCAAACGGCTCACCAACTTGATCTTCCGCTGGAACTTTATGTCTGAACAGGCCTTCCATATAAGGTAAGGTCTCGTTTTCCTTTGCCACTCAAGTGTACGACATCTGTCGTGCTTAGGCCCTTTCTTCCCTTCTCTAATGAAAGAGTTTACCGCCCTGTAACAAGAATTATCAAAGTAAGCTACCTCAAGGATCCATCTCAATTACAACTTAGAATGTCTAACTCCTTCTCTGTTTGACTATACAACTAACTAATCAAGGAAATTGTGACGTTGCTCAAAAAATAGAGTAGTTAAATCAGTAAAACACTTAGAAGATATATCAATGAGTCATGTTGGCTTTTAACTAATTAATGAAATACCTTGGATGCAAGAGAAAGAGACTAACTTATGAGAATCAACACAAAGCTATCATCTTTACTCAAATATTTACAATCCTCAATTTTGACCTAAGATTCACCAACAATAATACATTGATATCAAGTGAACATGAGTGCGAGAGAAGGATTTAGAATATATATATAGATTATAATTTAAGACTTCACCTTGAACTAGTCCAAGAAATTTAACCTAGAAAGCATATTATGCAAACACCAATAAAACAATAGAAAACATGATCAATATATGAAATTAAATTGAAATTACTCTAAATCTAACTATTAACAAGCTTTCTACAAGAGGAATCCAAAATCAAACAACAATTACTTATAAACCCTAAGAATCAAGAACAAATGCTTCTAAAGAATAAGAACAAGAATTAGAACACGAAACCTTGTATTTTGTATAGATAATCTTGAAACTAGAAAGAATCTTCACATAGATCTCAAATCGAGTTACAAATGAGCTTGAAATTGTAACAATTGCTCAAGAACTAGAATGATTAAGTTAGAGAGAGAGAGACGGAGTCAAACGATATCTAACTTTCAACTAATTAAAATGATTAAGTGTTCTCAAAATACAATTAACTCACCTATTTATAGCATTTCAGTTTCAAAACCTCTTTCTTCCGCGGCTTCTTCTCCTTCCATTTTCTCATTTCCTTTTGAACTACCCCTCATCTCAACTTTCTTAGTTTGTTTTGAAACCCATTTGTTTCCAATTAGCTCGTATCCCATTCGTTTCAGAGTTTTCTCATTATATTCGTCGCTCACGGCCTTTGGAGTTCTTGCCATTTCATCATCCAAATCAACTCGGAAATACTTAAAAATCCTCGTTAAGAGCATTCCATAGGGTAAGCCCATCAATATGAAAAGAGCCAGATCAATTTTTGAATCTGTAACATATGCCCAAAGAAAGAACAATTCCCTATCCGATACATACTCAATTTTTTCGATCTTGGGAATCAAAATAGTACAAATAAAATGGTGCACTAATCTCAACTCTAGGGGTAGTGTATTTGCCTTTGGTTGTGCGGCTAAACTCACATCATTACCATAGACAGCCTGCATTTGTTGTTTCCTTTGAATACTATGCCTGCCTATTTTGCTTTCAGATTTGATTCCCAATATTTTTTGAATTGTTAATCGGTCCAATGTTATATGAACCCCTTTTACGTAGCTTTTTATGTCATCAGAATGAAGTCCTCGTGATGCATTCGCATAAAAATAGGCGACT
>BRYE01000019.1:4662500-4672500 GCA_030159115.1 Actinidia arguta var. hypoleuca
CATGAGAGAGCCCAAAAGCTCGTCAAGGGCTAGAGTGTTGAGATCTTTTGCTTCTTGAATTGCCGTGACTTTTGCTTCCCAAGCCTTTGGTAGTGATCTCAAAATCTTTCTCACCTGCTCATTGTTAAGATAGACTTTTCCAAGGGATTTTAACCCATTAATAATATCGGTGAATCGTGTGAATATTTCGGTGATTGACTCATCCGTTTTTATCCTAAATAATTCATAATTATGAACTAGAATGTTGATTTTAGATTCCTTAACTTGACTAGTTCCTTCGTGAGTCACTTCTAACCTATCCCATATTTCTTTTGCCAATTCACAAGATGAGATTCGATTATACTCATTAGCATCTAATACACAATACAATATGTTCATAGCCTTAGAGTTTGATTGTAATATTTTTAAGTCATTTTCATCCCAAGTGAACTCGGGTTTAGGTTCGTCTTTGTCTTCAACTTTTACTATTGGAGTTTTAGGACCTTTAACAATTATCCTCCATAACTCATAATCTACGGATTGTACGTAGATTCTCATTCTATTTTTTCAATAGTTATAATTTGTTCCATTAAAGCAAGGTGGTCTATTTGTGGATTGACCTTCACCAAGTGAGTTACCGAAGTTGGTTGCCATGGATCTATTCTAGGATGTTAAGCCTTAATAGGAATACTAGCTTTGATACCAATTGTTGACCCAATAGGCAACCCAAAAGGGGGAGTGAATCGGATTTTTCAAACTTAATTGGTGATTTATAATTAATTTGCTTTAATTTTAATAACAATGAATGTAAAATGCTATAATAAGTTTAATGCAAGAAATGCAATAATGTAGCAATAGCAATAATAGGAGAGAGCACACCAGATTTACCGAGGTTCGATCACAACTCGTGATCTACGTCCTCCTAAGATCTCTGCAAGATCTTCTTCCACTATTTGTAATCCGCAACTGGGGTTGGTTGTTCAAGTGCCCAACTCACTTTTATACCAAGTGGTTTTGTCCAAGCTCCACTTAAGATTCCTAGTGTTTTACTTACAAGAGGAAACACTCAAACTCTTAAGTGTTTGGCTTTCAACAAGAGAAACACTCAAAAACTCTCACCAAGTGTTTTTTACCAAGTCACATTCAAACTTACAAAGATGGAATATGTGGAGGTGTTTTAAGATGAACAATGACTCTCTCAAATAGAGTAGATAAGAATGAAATATCACAATAAATACTCACACAAAGGGACAAAAAGATTATTCAAGAATTCTTGACTTTGAACCTTGTTGGATGAATCAATATGTTTAGGATCACTCCCTTGTGTGTTAAATGCCCTTTGAGACTTGTATTTAATGACTTGAGTGAAGAGTGTACCGTTGATGGTAGTTGAAAAGCCATTAATGCTGTACCAGACATCTCTGCGTTTGAAAATCTTCCCGTTGGTTGTCGACACTTATTCATGGTGTCGACACTTTCCATGTGTTGACACATTGATTCATGGTGTCGACACTTCAAGTCTTCAGTTCTTACCATAAAATTTTCTTAAGGACTGATCTAGGTGTCGACACTTCTCTGTCAGAAAATCTTTCGTTGGCTACTGACTTTTGGTGCTGATGTAGGTGTCGACACTACTGCTTCCAGATTCCTGAAATTACGCACTGTCATTTAGTGCTGATAAAGGTGTCGACACTTCTCTTCTTCAGAGTTCTGATTTCAGCTACTGATGTTTGGTGCTGATAAAGGTGTCGAAACTTCCCTTCTTTCATATTCTGATTTCAGCTACTGACGTTTGGTGCTGATAAAGGTGTCGACACTTCCCTTCTTTCATATTCTGATTTCAGCTACTGATAGTTGGTGCTGATGATGGTGTTGACCCTTTCCTCCAAAACTTCTGAAGTTGATCACTAACGTTAGGTGTCGATACTGGTGTCGACACTTGGTCTTCAAAAGCCTTCAGTTGGTAGCTACTGACATTTGGTGTCGATACAGGTGTCGACACTTTGTCTTCAAAAAGTCTTTAGTGAGTAGCTACTGACATTTGGTATCGATACATGGTGTCGACACTTCTTCCTTCAGATTCTAATTTTTTGTTACTGACTTTTGGTGTCGACCCTTGTGCACTGGGTGTCGACACATCCTTCTAGAATGTGTTCCATCTTCTTTTTGATAATCAAAGCGTTGAGTCGCCTTTGTTTCTTCCTGATATGTTTCCGTGTATTTGTATGATTTTTTTTTAGTTTTATCAAATCCAGATTGATGAGTTATTTAGGTCTTTCACCGATTTGATCATTTTGGCTTCTGGGCTCAAGGTTCGACACTTTATAATAAGGTGTCAACACTTTCTATTATAAAGTGTTTAAGAAGCTTTCTTTGATCAGTTGAGTTATAGATCGCTATGTTTCTTTGTTGCACGCTTAGTAAACATATTAAACACTAATAAACAGTTTTGTTATCATCGAAATCGAGGCTTGATTCAACAGGTTATTTGCTCCTTCAGCTAGAAACAATCTTCAGTATTGTGCCCATGGTCTCTATGAAACTCGTAATACTTGTTTTTGTTCCTCTTGAGAGGTTAGTCTTGATTTTACCTGGCCACTTCACAAAATCTTCATTTTTGATCTCTATGAGCATTTGAGCTATAGGAGTATTAAGAGGAGGTTAAACCAGATCGGGTCAGCGAGGCGGGGTGCGGGGGCGTCTATCATTGGTTCGTCATTTAGTATCTCGATCTAACCTCTTGCTCTTCACCTTATCCCTGTAGTTAGCTTACCTAGTGGCAGGCTCCTTTCTTTTGTGATCATCTCTTCCTCACCTTCTGCACTTGGCCTCGACTAATTCTTTTGCGGCGATGTACTTGTCGGCTTTGCTCTGGAGTGCCGATTGGGTCTCTGGACAGAGTACTTCCATCATCGCCATAATCACATCTTATCATTGGGGTCCTCTACCTCCAACACAACTTGGTTGAATCACTTGACGTAGTCTTTCAGGCTCTCTTCTTCTTTATGGTGGACTGTGAAGAGGTGAGAGGCATTCTTCCACCTGACCTTGCAGCTCATGAAATTGGCTACAAAGAGCCTGCTTAGGTCGCCAAAAAAGTCAATAGTCCTCAAAGTTAATTTTTTGAACCAAGTTCTCGCCGAACCCTTTAAGGTTACCGAGAAGGCTTTGTACATCACCTTGTCCAAGTATCCCTAGAGCATCATCAGGTTCCTGTATGAGTCCAAGTGGTCCATTGGATCTGTCTTCCCTTCATACACCCTGAGCTGAGATGGTAGTTTGAACTTGGATGAAACCCTGGTCCTCGTCACTCTTTTTGTGAATAGAGGTTCGGTTTGCCTTATTAGGGTATCTACAGTAATTGGGGCATTTGCCCCTATGTTAATGGCATTGATCTTAGCATCCAGGTCTCTGATCCTCTGAGTAGTGGACTTATCTCGGCGCCTAGGCTCTTGGTTATCACAACGAGGTGACCTTCCTCTTCTCCTGGTCTCCTCGCCCTCTATTTCGTGAGTCCATCTAGATGACCAAGACTCCAACGAAACAGGATTTCTTTCTCGTCTAGAGCATAAGCTCGGTGATCGGGGTCGCCGATTTTTGGTAGAATGGACTCGACTAGTGCTTTGACGACTCTGAGATTCATGGTCGCCTAATCGATGAGGATGGCTAGATCGACCAACTTATGGGACAGGCGCAGAAGGCAGTGGTGGGTCGTTTGTGCCGATGTGCTGTATCAAGCAGGCATTGTTCTTGTTCATGATCTTAATTTGCTCGGCGATCCCATGCATCTCACGGTGAAGGTCCTCAAGATCTGGAGCTTGGTTAATGTGTTTCAATAGGATGAGCTCTATTATATAAAGGGCTGCTGGTACTTGGTCTAGATAATAAGCAGCTGCGCAGGTGTATAAGGTACAGAGAACTATCGTTCCCATAGATGGTGCCAAACTGTTGTGGTAGAAATCTGAGGGCAAGCAACCAACAATCAGAATTGCTCATGACCTCGGCATTTGCCCTCGACAATGGCTTGGACAACCTGCGTAAGAAAACATACGTGACCGGCCGGGGTGAGGCCATTCAAAACACCCTTTGGTGTGGAGATCAGACCAAGGCGAATAAGCAAAGCACTAAAGCTTTTAGAGTAAGTATGCAAGGGTTTTGTTGTACCTGTTTATGATGGGGGCGACCTTTTTATAGTTGGAGAATGGAGAGCCGTGCGAGAAGATCAATGAGAGATCTTTGGGTGGCCAAGTATGGAAGGAGATCCCGATAATATTGGAGATAAAATAGGGAGACGCCATTTGGATAATAATAACGCAATTATAGGCGACGTGGTATAGAAGAAGTCTCATGTAGGTGAAGTCTCAATATCATCTTATCTTTACTATGGACGACGAGGTGAAGCGCAAATAGGTGAGCTCACCGATATAGGCGAGGTGAGCATTGATGGAGCAAATGTTCCTCTCGTCCACTCGATATAGGCGAGGTGAGTACTCCTGGCAACCATGGAGCTTGGGTGGGTCTAATATGGGTCACGAAAGATGTTGGCAACGTAAGCTTCACCGTGGCAAGGAGATAAAGGTCGGATAAACAGGTAGATAATTATCCCTCATCAAATTTCAACCCTCTTTCCACCTCCCTTGAATTTCTTAGAAGCATCTCCATTTGGGAGATACAAACTACTACTATTTTTTTAATTAAAAAAGTGAGCTTATAGAATTTTACTATTCACTCCTACACCAATCACAAAACTTCATTGTTATCTTCAAAATTCCCGCTAAAACTTTTCAATTTTTTTCTCGTTTTCGTTTCTACAATAATCAAGATAATTAACCCCAAGTTTTTTTCCTTTCTCATTTTCTTCTATATTAATGACGAGTATTACAAAGAAATCTATGTCATTGTTCCATGATCAAGCAGAAGAATAAATGGCAACATGGTAGCAGAGGAGACACTTAGTATGTCAAACAAAATGATCAAAAGGCTCGATTCTCGGCCTATAGTGATCAATCATGGGAGGGAAGAACAGTGGCGACTCCACCTTGATCTCTGGGTATTCAATTGAATACCCTGAATTTTTTTCCCATGTATATTTTTAATTACAAGCAATTGAATAACCTTCCAAATTAACATTGAACCCATATAATCCTGAGCCTAAAGCCCATATCAACCCAATCCCAATCGAAAGCCATGTTGCAAAAGGTAAGAAAACAAAAAGGAAGAACCAAATTGAGAACAGAGAAGAATGGTATTTGGCTTGGCTTTTGTCACTGTGATGATTTGATACCATTTAGATCTTTCATTTTTGCAACTGTGATGAATTGAAGTTATTTCTTTTTGCCTAAAATGTAAGTACACTTACTTTATCTATTTTTCTCTCTAGTATTTTAGATGATTAGATCTATTGGTGAATTCAATTCAACCCATGTATTGATTATTTATGTTGGTTTTTATCAATGTGAGGACATGATTCTACCTATTTTTAATTTACCAATATGTACTTCATTCTCACCATGTGAAAAACAAAAGAAAAAAAATAACAAAGGACACTAGTATAGAATTAGGGTTAGGACTATGTTAAATATGATTGTTCACTGTTCTAATTTAGTATCCATAACATTAAATATATTTATTTATCCATAAGAATATCAACTATGGGCAGATTCATCTTCTAACCAAGACACTTGTGTTGATAACCATAAACAAAAATCTTCTAAGCGAAATCGTTTTAACTTGAACAATCTACCTTCGAATGTAAGGCTACGATAAAAAATATTGTCATACCATCCTAATGATAGGAACGAAATCAGAAGAGATAATATACGAAAGAGTCCTTGTCAACCTCTTCACCACAACTTTCCTTAAAAAAATATATTAGTAGATTAATAGGTTGGTTTAATCTTGCTTGGTTGAAAGAGTACAAGGATTGGTTGGAATATTGCATAGAAAAAGTTGCAGCTTTGTCTTTGTTGTCACCTATTTCAGCCTGGTTTTGATAAGCGACGAGGAGGCAATGCTTTTGTTACATATGGGTTCAAAATTTGGAATAAGGAAGACAAGCTACAAATTCATGTTAAAGGTGTGCCAGTTAAAAAAACAGAGCCGCAAACCAGATTAATCTGTGACATATTCAAAATGTCTTTGTTAAGTAGTCAAATCAAGACAAAATTAAATATTGGACTCGTTTAAATGCAACTGTGGATTCCATATGATTCCTTTTGCATTGATGGTTGGCTTTTCATGGTCATTATGAATATGAGGATTCGAGTGACAGGGGGAACTTTCGTGAGCTTTTACAGTTCTTGAAAGATCATAATGAATCTATCAACAAGTTGTGTTGGGAATACTCCAAAAAAATACTAGCTAACCGACCATAACATTCAATAAGACATTGTGAATGTTGTTGCATGCTATCCTAAAGGATTTGGATGACGTTTTTTTTTCTTTCAATTTTAGTGGATGAGTCTCGAGACATCTCAATTAAAGAACAAATGGGCATTGTTTTGCTTTATGTAGACAAAAGGGGCACTGTTATTGAGCTGTTTCATGGTATTGTACATGTGGTAAATACAACTGCACTTAAAAGCGGCAATTGAATCCTTACTTTCTCAACATGGATTAAGTTTATCAAGACTACGTGGGCAAGGCTACGACAGAGCTAGTAATATGCAAAGGGAATTTAATTGTCTTAAAGATCTAATTCAGAGGGAGAATAGGTATTTTATGTCCAGTGGTTTACCCATCAAGTGCAATTGACTCTTATAGCTATTGCTAAGATAAAGTTTTTTGCTCAATAGCTAAAATAATGAGTGTTGTTGAAGGCTCTTGCGAAAGACAAGATGCTCCTAAAAATGCACAATTTGCTAAAATTGCAGAAGCATTAGACAACGGTGACCTTAAAATTGGAAGAGGTCTAAATCAAGAGACTAGTCTTAAACGTGCTGGTGATACCCGTTGGGATCGTATTGTAGGATAATTCTCTATTTTATTTTGATGTTCTCATCTTTGATGTTCTCATCTAGGATTAGACTACTTCAAATTATTTAAGAGGATGGCCTGCCAAGTAAAAGGTTGAAGCTCGTTCTATTACGAGGTCAATGCTATCTTTTGAATTTGCCTTAACCTTACACTTCATGAAAATATCGTGGAGATCACAATTGAGTTGTCATTACTATACAAAAGAAAAATCAAGATATTGTCAAGGCTATGACACTCAAGTGTCTAAGCAATGATTGGAAATGATGAATGAGAATCTCTATTGACTGAAGTGTTTTCATTTTGTAGCAAACACGGTATCCCTAATAGTAGACACCTCATTTCAGACAGTCTTGCAACTTAGGGCCTCTTTTGACTTAGTCTCGATGATGACAACATGAAAAGACTTCACCACCACGGTCCTAAGAATCGAACTCCCATCCTTATAAAAATAACTGCATTTCCCGAGTTTAAATGATGAAAAACGATGTAAATAAGATTTCTAAGGACTTAATTGCATGATTTTCAAAGTATTATGGTCAAACGCGTGATTTTTGGATTCAGAGAAAAAGGAGAGTTGAGACCACTTGTTGAAAAGGTGCGATCACCACTTTGAAGTGGCAGCCGCAAGTTTGGAGTTCCTTAAACTAGCAGTCACTAGTTCAAAGATGTGACCACCTTTTCTATATAGGCGATCTCAATTTCTCTACAATGCTTGGACTCCAAACAACCTCCAAAGACTGAGATAGTACACATGTGATGTCATAATTCATTATTGAAATGCTATTTTTATGCTTGGAGCCCAAGACTCTTGGCCTTTAAATAGAAGAAATGTATTTTCAAGAAAAAGGCAGGAATAAAAGGTTGGAAAGGGAAAAACACCACTAAACTCTTGCAAAATCACTTCACATCCATTCTCCTACACTCTCGCATACACTCATACACTCTCACACATACATCTATATATTTTCACACGCACTCACCCTCATATACACTTTTTTATTTCAAAACACAGACACATATATACTTGAAACATTTGAAGATGTAATTCATTTGAAGAGCATTGGTGGTCATTTGAAAGTTCGAAAGCTCGCCTTGAGCAATTTCCAAGTCAAAAAGGTGCTTAACTCTTTCTTAAACCTCAAAGAGTTGATATACTTACTTCTAATTACCCATTTTTTAAACGATATTAGAGAGTTTATTCCTTTAAAATCGTTTTAAAATAATTTTTCAAAAACTTGTTAGCTTTTGTCAACACTTAAAAACTCCTAAAACAAATCAATTTCAAAAGGTTTTCTAGCCAATCTTGCCCTAAAAATCTCTTGTCTGAAATTTCAGAGCAACCACCTGTTCTGGAGTAGCGGTCGTGTAATACCCCAAACCCGTTAATTTCCTTTAATTATATAAATTATGACATGTATGTTAATTAACGTGAGTGACTAGAAGTTCAAGGGTCAAAGTGAGTAAATTAGAGTTAGAATAATCTCAAAACCTTTAAATTTAGCTTTCTGCCCATAATCTTTCTTAGCATTCCAACGCTAGTATTGGCATTCGAACGCTAAACCCAAATTCTCTCCGCGTTCGAACACTAATAGAAGAGTTCAAACGCTTATGCCTGTAATGAGTTTAATCAATTTTTATGCCCTCAGGACGTTCGAACGTGGCGTTTGAACGCTAGGCAATTTCTTCTTGGCGTTCGAACACTAGAATGGGCATTCGAACGCTCAAGCCTGTAACCGATCTCATGTTCTCAGTGCATTCGAACACTAGGGCCAAAATTCTTTTTAGCATTCGAACGCTGGTACGGGCATTCGGACGGTAACATTAGAAAAAAAAGAGGAAAATAAAAAAAGAGGAACAAAGGAGTAAGAATAGAGGTGGGCACATGGGATTATTTTCAATGTGTCTTAGATCATATACACACAAATACACCACACTCACACACACACCACATGTAGAGAGAAAGAAAGAGAGAAAGGAAACAGAAAAGAGGAGAAGGAAGAAGAAGAGGAAGAGGAAAAGGAAGAAGAGGAGGAGAGAGAGAGAAAGGGATAGCCTTAAGAAGCTCAACCCAAGCTAGGGAAGCCATTTTGAAACTTGAAACTTGGTAAGTTACGCCTTAAATTTTGTACACATTTACATATATGATGTATTGTTAGTTTAAGTACTCTTTTGAGTCTCATTTGAGTTAAATATCATGTATTATGTCTTAATTAGGTGGATTAAGGGTGGGGTTGAGGAACCCCCTATTCATTCCATGTTAGGGTTTTGTTTAAATAAAATCTTAGATTTACAATGCTAGAGTGGTGTTTGAGAGTTGATTTTTGAGATATTGTAATACCCTTGAGTTATTCTTGGAAGAGTTTGGTTGATGTTTTACAAATTTTGGTAAATTACAGTAACCATTACTGCTGCTGCGCACAGTCAACGTTTGAATGCCAGACCCAGCATTCGAACGCCACTTCCCAACTTTTGAATGCCAGACCAATTTTCAGGCAGTTTTGACCCTTTTCCTCATAACACCTTATTTTTGGTCCGTAGTATGTTACCCTTAACCTACCAAATTGGAGACTTTAGATGCATGTTCAAGGAGTCTTGAACTAGAGCGAGAATATCTTAGGTTGAGTCGAGAGTTTTGTATTAGTTTAATTATTTTATTCTTTTATAATTGAACATAGTATTGACGTTTCCGTATCCTATGTCCTTTACATGTAGGAATACGTTGATTAACGCCTAGTCAAGAAAAAACGAGATGAGTAACATGATGCCATGAATAAAACCTATGTACTTTTCAAATATTTTCAATACGAACTACCTTGCATGAAATGTTTTTCATGTTTTCGATGCATAAATGTATATTTTGTGTTATAACTGCCACGTCTTCTAAATGAATACTGTGTTAGTTTATGATGAATCGAAAACCCATGGATAAATATTTAAACATGAGAAGAAAAAGAATTTTAAATGCATAGCAAATGAATATGTTCAATGTATAGTGACACTCGAGGTCTTCGAGCGGCGAGACCTTAATCTAGCTCCTTAGTCCTAT
>BRYE01000019.1:4677500-4692500 GCA_030159115.1 Actinidia arguta var. hypoleuca
AAGGGGGGATTCTTAAGGATGAAGAATCCCCCCAAACAAAGTGTTTTGAGCTTCAAAAGCTCTTTAATTATTAAGAGTTTATCTCCATTTATAGATTGGAAGAAGTGGATGTGAAAATACCAAATTGCCCTAAAAAAGTAGCTCTTGATACTAAATTTAGTGCTTTGCTTCCTTACTCAACTAATTGAGATAGGGTCCCAACTGGGTGAGACCTTTTCTTTACCCTTAGGTTTTTTCATATGCTCAACCGATTGAAGTTTGTCTTGTTTCTCCCCTATTTCAAGGTTCAATTAGTTGAGCTTTTTCTTCAACTGGTTGAACATGGCGGTTCACTGGTTCTGCTTCAGTTCAACCAATTGAACTCAAAATTCAATCGATGAAGGATGGCAATTCAAGTCTTCTGTTCTAGTTGTACTGAGTTCAACTGGTTTATGATGGCGGTCTAAGTCTTTTGTTCACTTTCGAGGTTGAACCATAAAAATGCCTAGCGCCTTCACTCCCAATTATTTCCTCCTCGCCTCTTTTGATTTCCTTAACGCTCCATTTGATATGCAAAATAATTTAACCTACTTGCGCCACACAATGGTTAAGTTGAATAGATAATATGCGTAATTATGCTAAAATGCGGGAGAATTTGACTAGTAAATAGCAATATAATGTGTGAATCACTAAGGTACTGATTAGGAAGGTGTTGGACATCTATGTAACCTAACTACTATAGTTAGCCTCTACTCAACACTTTAGATTTATTTTAAAATTAAATATTTAGTCCTTTGTGAATGCATGAACAACTAAAAACGTGCAAAAAATAAAAATAAAAACACATAATCTTGCCACCACAAAATCCAAAGAATTTTGGACCTACTATCATCTCCAAAAAATGTGAATCAATAGACTGCTTCAATAAGATTTCGCTACAACCACACAAAAAAAATAAAGAAAAAGAGCTACAACCTAAAAAGTTTAGATTTTACTATTGATTTGCTCTTTTGAACATGGGATTGCGATAGACTTTGATTTCCAACGATGACTTTGATTCCCACCGTTGGATAGCTTTAGATTACCCTCAAAATTGAACTTGGACTTCCGAATGACTTTCTTTGAATTCCTTGGATGTGTTCCTCACCTCAAAGAACCTTAACTCAAGAACATTATTTTCTTTTTTTTTGTATCTCACAATATTTTTCTCACTATTTTTTTTATCTCTCAAATCACTCTTTTTTTTATCTCACTATTTTTTTCTCTCTTCACTTTAAAATTTCTAAGCTTTTCAATTATGAAGAATAAAGAGATATTTAGCCTAGAGCTTCAAATAAGGAATTTATGGACTTGGAAAATTTTGGGGAGTTTTATTGTCTAGGAAAGAAAATATCTTTTGGGTGATTTCCACCATATAGGAAAGATAATATTCTATTGCTTAGAAAGGAAAAATAATAAAAATAAAATATTTTTTAATGAAAATATATTTTTGGGATAAAAAACAATTGGGAAAAAATTAAAAAAAAGGTTTTTGGCTCAAAACGGTTTGGACTTTAAAATAAAATATTTGGGTTTAAAATAATTTAATTTTTAAAATCGGGTTAGTTTTAAAAATAATAAGTGGTCTATTAAAATAAAGTTTGGGATTAAACACAATTTGGTTCAAAAAATAATAAATCCTTTTTGTTTAAATTTTTTTTCTTAAAAATAAAAAGTAATGAAAAATATTGTGAAAAATTATTATTGAAAATTTTATTTTTGAAATCACACCATTCTTCCCTAAAATATCCCAATCCTCTCATCCAAAAATTAAAAAGAAAGAAAGAATGGGATCTCTGACACAAATTACACATCCAATTCGTTTGCAAAATTCATCCTTTCATTTTTTTGGTTATTGGGTAACAATCCAAACAGTGAGTCTAACTATTATGATCGATCAAAATGGAATATTTACACTATCTAGAGGTGCTATAGTTGTATAGTGTGGAATGGGGCTGTTTGTTTGATAATACTGAAGAACTTGTTTTATTTGTCTTCATTGAGTGTGTTTGGTTACATACTAATAGTGATTCTGTATAGGACAATTTTCACTATAAGGGTTTTGTCCTTTCGTTGAAATGGCGTCACCTATTACTTATGGTTGAATATGATCAGCGTAAGGTAGTTTTTAACCTGAATTGACACCCACAAATATAGTTTGACTTCGTGCAGCCACCGAGTAAGATAATCTTTTTTTTTGGATCAATAAATAAATATATAAACCAAAGTGAGAATACAAGCTCTGGGTATAACCAAAAGCTATGTAAAAGACGGGACCCTCACGGATAAGACAAAGCTCAACAAGGAGCAAAAAAAAAAAAAAAAAAAAGTCCTGGCTATATGCAAGCAGCCCGACTCTAAAACAAGACAGCTAAAGCAGCAGATACCAACACTGGAAGCCAACATGCTGGCTTAAGGAAAACAAAAACAAGTAAATAGCCCCATTACATCTCTCTTATATTCGGGAAAGTAGCATAGAGGACCCTATATACTTGTATTTTAATATCTCTAATAGCGTCTGCCGGAGAAATGATTTTGCCCTCAAACATTCTAGCATTTCTCATTGTCCAAATGCTGTAAACAGTGCAGGCTAGACCAACCTTTTTGGCTATGGCCTGGGTGCCCGTTCCTCTGCCTTCTTTCTTGATCCACTTGGCTGCGGCTTTAAGGGTTGACAAAGCCCGAGAAAATCCCAGCCATCCCTTGATCGCTGCCCAAATCTGGTTAACCACTGAGCAGTGGAAAAATAGGTGATTCACTGATTCTATCGGAGCACCACACAGAATACATGAGGAGTCTTCAATCTGATCAATCAATTTATCCCTAGTAAGCAGCCTTTCTTTAAGGCTCAGCCATAAAATAAAGGCATGCTTTGGCAACAACGATTGATGCCAAACTAATTTTGCCCAGCAAACAGTGCCCCCCTTTGGCCTAAAAAAATCATAGCAGGCTTTGGATTCAAATCTCCCCGAAGTTGTCCACTGATGCATCTTGTCTATAGCTGATGGATAGTCCCCTACTTCTGAAACAATCTGCTCTCTAATTAGAACCAGCTGCTTTATAATCTGGGAGTCTTGTTTTTTTGAAACATACTCCCAAAAGGGAGATCCTTTTAAATAGATTTGATGAATCCACTTCACCCACAAGGAATCTTGCTTAGCCTGAAGGTTCCATAGGGATTTGGAGAGAAGAGCGGCATTCCAAGCTTTAAGATCAATGAAGCCTAATCCCCCTTCTGATTTGGGCCGACAGATATCACTCCAAGCCACCAAAGGATGTTTAGAACAAGTGGCTTTCCCTCCCCATAAAAAATTCCTGCATAATGAGATTACTCTGTCCCTGACCCCTATCGGAATAGGAAGAATTGAAATCCAAAAGCACACCACCCCTTGCAAGACAGATTTGATAAGCTCGCATCTTCCTGCATAAGACAATGTAGCACCAGCCCAGGCAGAAATATGATCAGAGATTTTAGAGATAAGAGGACTATATTGCTCAATAGTGAGCCTTGAAGCTGCCACAGGAATGCCCAAATATCTAAAGGGGAAACTGCCCTCACTGAAACCAGTAATGGCCTTTATTTCCTCCATATCTGTCCCGCAAATTCCGGCCATAAACACATTAGATTTGGAATCACTGATGCAAAGCCCAGAGCATTCTCCAAATTCCTTCAGGCAGTCCATGATCAATCTGACCGAAATAACATCACCTCTAGCAAATAGAATTAAATCATCTGCAAATGCAAGGTGAGTAATATTCAATTCCGAACACCTGGGATGAAAATTGAAGTTAGGATTTGTCTTCAGCTTTCCCAGCTTCCTGGATAGATATTCAAGACATAAAACAAATAAAAGAGGGGAAATCGGATCTCCCTGTCTTAAACCTTGTTGACCTTTAAAGAATCCATGCAAAGACCCATTTATAGATATAGAGAAAGAAGGCGTAGCCACACACTGCATAATCCACTCTATAAATAATGGAGGAAATCCTAGACCCATTAAGACATCCTCCAAAAAGACCCAATTAACTGTATCATAGGCTTTTCTCAGATCTATTTTCAAAGTGCAGCGCGGAGAAATCCTATTCCAGCAGTATTTCCTCAACAATTCTTGCACTAAGTAGATATTCTCCACCATGCTTCTGTTAGGCACAAACGCCGACTGGGCAGGGTTGATCAAACCTTCCAGAATGGGAGACAATCTAGAGGCCAAAATCTTGGAAATCACCTTATAGATAACATTGCAACAAGCTATGGGTCTAAACTCTTCCACCCGCAAGGCATTTTTTGACTTAGGAACCAGAGCTACCACAGTATGATTGAGTTGCTTTAGAATCTTGCCAGACCTAAAGAATTCCTTGATAGCAGCGCACACATCTGGCCCAACAATGCTCCAGGCTTTTTTGAAAAAACACGAGGAGAAACCATCTGGGCCCGGGGCTTTATCATCCCCAATATCAAATAGAGAAGCCTTTATTTCTTCATCCGTAACTTCCTTGACAAGGGAGATGGCCTGCTCTTCTTGCACACAAAGGCCTTCCTCTAAAACCTTTTTATCCAGCCGAGCACAATCTGATTTAACCCCCAACAAGTTTTTATAGAAATCTACAAAAAGAGCACTAACCTGCTGGAAAGATGTAGTAACCGACCCGTCTGCCTTGTTAAGAGCAGTGATTTGATTTCTAGCTCGGTTGCTCTTAATCAAGCCGTGGAAAAATTTTGTACCTTTATCACAGTTTTTCAAATACTTAGCCTTGGCTAATTGCGAGCAAAAACTTCTATCTGCCTCTGCCAATCTAACAGCCTTAGCCCTAAGATCTGCAACTTTGTTCTGAAAACTAGCATCACTCGGATTATCATGAAATTGCTGCTGGGCTTGGAAGAGCTCCTCTTCAGCAGCAGCAGCTCTGGAAGAGATATGAGAAAAATGATGTTTATTGAGATCCTTTAGGGGCCCCTTTAGAGTCTTGAGTTTTCTGCATAATCTGAACATGGCAGAACCCTCAACTCGCATGCTCCAACTATTCCTAACTACATCCAAAAAATCCTCATGGTTGGACCACATGTTGAAAAATTTAAAAGGCTTGGGCCCTTGGTCATTATTTTCGAAAAAAGAAACAACACAAGGCGCATGATCAGAAAATTTTCCGGGAAGACCAAAGTTAGCTTGAGCAGCTAACCCCTCGAGGCCCCAACTAGCATTTACCATAGCCCTATCTAACTTACTCCAAACCGAGTTGTTAGACCAAGTAAAGAAAGCCCCTGTAGATCTCACGTCTGAAATACCCAAATCATAGCAACATCTCTGAAAATCCATGACTTCGTACTGAGTAACAGGAAGACCATTGGCTTTCTCCTCTCCATTAAGGACATTATTGAAATCACCTAAGAGCAGCCAAGGCACCTCAAGAGATGCATTAAATCTGCACAAATTTTCCCATAGGGGTCTCCTTCCCACAATGGTATTGAAAGCATAAATGAAACTAATACAAAATTTATTGGAGGAGGACTTACAGGTAGCCAAACAGTGAATAGCCTGGTCAGAACTTTCCAAAATTTCCAGGATTACCTTGTCTTCTTTCCAAATGATCAAGATACGCCCATTTGGATTATGTTGAAAATTATCTGCAATCTGCCAACTGCTAAATTTTTTCCTGACAATATCCTTCATCCTTTGTTGCTTCAATTTTGATTCAAGAATACCCATGACCACCACCTTGTTTTTACGAATGTGGTCCAAAACACCATTATGCTTTAGGGGCTTATTGAAGCCCCTAATATTCCAAACTGATACAATCATTACAAAGATTGAGAGGGAAAGCCACCCCTCGTGCTTGCGCAAGAATCTGATAAAGGGACTGCACTGCCTGTTTTGCTTCTGTCCTTCTTCTTTTTCACACCATTGTTGACTTCCCCTTTAGATAAGGAAAGGGAAAAAGAGGTAGTTGAAGTTCTAGGCCTGATCTGACTTTTAATTACTGCAGTGTTGGCGGTAGTAGATTTCTTCCCCACCAGATTATCGGCAACTTTGCTTTTATCCAATTTTGACTCAACTTGTGCCTGAAAACTCTGCTGAATTTTAGGACCCAATCCACCACTTGTAGTCTGTTGCACTTGTTGAGTGGCAACAGCACTGTCTACTTGGTCTTTTTGCTTCGTCAAGGATTCTGGAGCACATTCTGTGATAGGTCTAGCCTCGGAGCTCGAAGCTTGGAATTGATTAGCTTCAGGATCCAATAGGCCATCCAGCACTTTGAACTTGTTACCATTCTGTGGTGAACTTGGTGTAAGCTTAACAGCCCCATCTAGGCACTTAGCCCCATTTTTCACTGATTGAAAATCTGTATCAGATTTCTCTTTGAGCTCTGGTTGCTGCGACTTGTCAGTTGCTTTGGATCTTTTTCCTTTCTCTGCCCCTTGATCCTTAGCTGCCCCTTTGTTCTTGACAGTACATCCTGCTAGTGAGTGTCCCACTACTTTACAGTGTGGGCAGAACCTTGGCAAGTTCTCATAGAAAATTGCCTGTTCAAGAGCATCCCCATTGGCCAAATGCAGTATTATCGAGTCCGGTAACTCATGAGCCATGTTGATCTCCACTAAACATCTAGCATACGACACTCGCTCCTTATGCACAGTCAATTTGTCCATGTAAATAGCATTGCCTATCTGAGAACAGATTTTTCCCAGAACCCTTGGGTTCCACATTTCCAATGAGAGATTTCTAAGTTGAATCCAGACTGGAAAGCAACTAATCTCCTCATATTTAAACTCAAAATATCGAGGCATAATCTTGAGAAGGAGTGGTCTTCCATACATGATGTATGGGCCATTTTCCAACACTTTCATTTGGTCAGCTGGGTTTCCAAATTGGAAAATGATCCATCCACTATTGTGGTGATGGATTTTTACCTGCACTTTCCATGCCTGAACAATCATTTGGAGCGCCATTTTACCTGGGAACCTCCCACCAAAATAGCCTACTAAGCAATCTTTCCATAGAGACCAAGTGTCCTCTACATCATCAGCCTCGATTATTACAGGCCCTTCTACCTTCTCAAATTGTTCAAGTTTGCTTCCATGAGATGGAAGCCTATTGTTAGCAAAGTGACTTGCATATGATGGCTTCTTTTGGGTTTGCACATTCTTTGGGGCCTCACCCATGGCACTGCTCTCAGCTATGCCACCAACAGAAACTGATATTCTCTCAGTGTCTTTTTGTCGAACACCTAGAGTGCACTCATTTGTGTCCTCCTCTCCAAGTGAAACTGTTATTGAAACTGACTCTGAATCACTGGAATCATTGTCAACATCCACTAGGCTGTCTTTAACAACTTCTTGTACCTTGCTACTTCGTGGTTTACTGTCAGGCCGCGATAAAGCAACTGCTAGAATGGGATCTACCTCCTCCATGGCTAGAGCATTTTTACCCATAGCCCTTGCAGATCCTGAGTTCCCCTGCTTGTTTCTTCTTTTGTCTTTGGCCATTGCAAGGGCCAATAAGCTCAAAAATAAACTAAGGCATGGGTTAACAAAGGAGAGGAACTTTGCACAGCAAAACCAAGGAAAACCTTGTAAAAATTTTCAGTAAACCCAACCTGAGGTTCGCCCTAGGTGAACGTAGATCCAGGACTTGCAAATTGCTTCCCTTTCAAGGCTAGAGTCTGCGTACAGAGAACACAGTCCAGTAGCTCTTAATCTGTACTCAACCACAAGTCTTATAAGGTTTCCAGAGGAGAAACAATAAAGAACAGTGATGAATCCAAAGAAAGGCTCGATGAACAGCTTAGAGCAATCGATGAAACCGAGGCAGCGAAGTCTCCAAGGAGGAAAACGCTCGAGAGCTTCTCTCTCTAAAACCAAGGTTATTTTAGGGGATACCCTAGTCAAAACCATTTCACCGAGTAAGATAATCTTGTTTTAGTAGAGAATGGTCTAATCTTGTTTTATTTGTCTAAACCACAAATATAGTGTGGAATGGGGCTTTTCTCCCGTGTGATATTTAGAGATCATTCATGGAATAAAAACATGCATGTTACGTTTGGAAATGTCAGTAATTGTGAAGCAACACCAATGCTGAAGTTGGAAGGATTAGCAGTTACACATATGAAACTAACATATATTCACTTGACGTCCCATTCAAGTTTCCAAATTTAGGAGAATCGAAGCTCTGGAAAATTGGTAATCATCACATTATTTCGGTATATGTGAGTTTGAATAACTTAAGTACAATTGTTCTGTTGATTTCATCTAATTTGCGATTTCCAACTAAAAATTACAATTCTTGTAAATTATATCTAATTAGAGAAATTTTGCATAATTTCATTTTTTATGAAGTTGTGGGGTGTGGTTACTAGATATGAAGGAGAGCAAATCAAAGATAGACACCTGTGGTGGCTGCACGACAACTGGTGGTGGTGGATGGTGTTTTAGGCATGCTGGACCTAGCTTCAAGATAGAAACAGTGAGAACGGCCGATGGATCTGTTTCCGAGAACAGCTCTCTGACGGTTAAGTTAGATAACCAGTGAATACAAAGTGTAAATAGAGGGAGAAAGAGTTTAAGGCTTAAATAGCAATAAATTGCATATCTCTGAAGGAGTAAGACCTAGACTTATATAGCAGTTCACAGTGTGTTGGGATGCGCCAATTATCATGTCATAGGACAGACTACAGCTCGACTGTGCTTGGACGCATTGATTGTTGTGTTAGTGAGTAGGAGGCTAATCCAGCTATACCCCTAAGACCTAGTTCGTAGATAGTCCTTATGTCGCTGACATCTTGATCCAGGCGTGGGGGCTGTCAAAAGGAGACATTGCTATGCAAGTCACCTTATTTCCCTTGATGTGCCTCGGGATTGTCGCCAATCGTTGCAATGACTCTGTCGAGCTTGCTATTGAGCGACAGCTTAGCAATGATACTTGCCTTAGCTCAACTAGAGCTAATGTCACGTCTCGACCATGCTTCGGCACAGAGACCCCGTCAAGTTTGCTTTAGAGCGACAGACCGGTACTTAGTATTTTATCCTCTTACAATTGTCCCTCAGTTCGTATGAGTTGGATCATTGCTAGACAAATGTGAGATGGATGCTGATGTTTCTTAGTATGGTAAATCTTAGACTACGGAATTCGTCAATGCCTGCAAGTTGTCTCCCCATAGTTCCTGGTTGTCACTTCACTATTCTGTAGTGCCACATGATAGCCCTTGATTTGGGCATGGATGCCAAAACGTCTCACCTACCCTTAACTGCTATTTAGTGGGAAGTCGCGGTGATATGCCTGCCACATATCAACACCTAATTGGCTAGGAGCAAAAAGTTGGCGTAGGAGCCGAAACATCTTGAAGGCGTGTTTGGCGGGAATCCCACCCTTTGGGCTTCCTCTAAATATCCATCTTTCTCCTAAGCACTATTCATTTTGAGTTTCAAAGAGTTTTCTAGAGAGAGAAAGTGGTATTGCCTGATAACCGTTGCCATTAGTCCGCCAATTGCGATGCCGATTCCCCTTCTAATACTGATTTCAACTAAATTCTTCTCATCTAACAACTGTTGCCATTCTCCAACCATCCCTATAAATTTTTCTTCATCTGGCTTTTTGGAAAATTTTTCTACAATTCGTGTATTACTGCATTGCTGTGTTCTTCCATATTTTCTCAACCCATTTGGGTCTCTGTATCTTCGGATTGTCCATCTATCTTGCACCTATTATCGCGTCTACGTGTTTTGTTTAGGATTTGTCTTGTTTATTTTGTCTATGGTCATTCATCCGCCATTGATGGGTGACTAAAGCTTTCTGGGTTCTTGTGATTTGGGTTACCCCTGACCTGTTTTACCAGATGAAACGGGTCCGAGTTACCCCTATAGCTTTTTAGCTTTGAGTGCCTTGAAAAAATCCATATTCTAGAGTTAGGATATTGCCGCTTAATCCCTTTTGCTACAAATATAGGTTCGGGGTAGGAGAAGGGCTTGAGAATTGTCCCTTGATAAAATGTAGATGTTCCTCGTGGGTAGAGTCAGAGCTCGTGGGAAGTTCAGCTAATTCTTTCCAAATGCTGAACCTCATGGGGCCTAAGCTCGGCTAGCTCTGCGCCCAAATGCTCGTCATGATTACTTAGTTGATCTCGTTCTTACTATGTTGTTTTTGTTTGAGCGCCTCGGATCTACTGCACGTATACAACGTAGTGTGCTCGAGAAGAGATACTGAGACCCATATGTATTTTGGCAATCAGTATCTCTAACTCCAAAAATCCCCAACAACCCCAAACAAGGCTAGTAATTGAGAACTCTGGTAAGGACATGTATTTGAACAACTTTGTCTGGGTTTCAGGGAGTTAGGAATTCTGAGCTAGAGATGATGGCCTTTGGTCCTTTCTCAAGCACAATGGGTATATCCAAATAGGAAGCACTTGTACCAACTTACACATTACTGATTATCGTACCTTGGTTATGTTGATTCTCTGCAATTACAATACTTGTTCAAATTCATATATTGTTGATATGATACTTTGCATCTCGATTTATTGGTTTTAGGATTCAATGGTAGATTCTGGAAGAGGTCTGAGTAGTGCACTGAGGCCAAAGAAATAGTGAATAACTGCAATAGACCTTGGGACGTGCAGACCCTACTTAGTTATGAGCTACTTTGCGATCACGTCATCCCATATCGTGCTGATTAGCTCAGTCAAGTTAGCCTTCGTCCTTTGCGGATCTAAGAAGGAGTTGATCGACATCGGAGAACCAACTCAAAGGAATTAAGTGAAGAGCTTAGCGAGAATGCTAGGATTGCTTGAGCTCTTGACTTAGATGACCAGGCTTCAACCCCCAGTACCTCTAGTGCTTCAATTTCATTGAGTTCATTTGGTCTCTTTGACATCTCAAAGGAAGTTAAAGATGGGGAGGAAGTACACTAAAGCAAAATAATAGTTCCTATGGTTATTGCCCTTGCTCCAATTCCTGTAGTTGCCCTTATATTAGTGGTGAGTTCTAGTTCAGAAGCTAGGAACGAACTCAATTTTCCCCTTGTTCAGCCTGTAGTTGGGGACTTAGTTGAGCACTCTTTCATTGAGGGTGGTGGTTCTGACACAAGCTCAGAAGAAGTAGATATGGCTCTAAAGCCTAGGGCCGTTGTCTAGAAGAAGCCCAAAGCAATAAATCCTTCTACTAACATCCAAGTTCCTCCTCCAATACAAGATCCAATGCTAGCCATCCCCCTTTTCCTTAGAAAATGAAAGGGGGAGCAACCCACTAAAGGTCCCTATATAAGGAGAAAAAGAGGAGCTTATAGCTCGACCGACACTTTTACTCCCAACAGGAAACTTGAGCTCCAGAATCCAAAGTTTGTTACTGTCGAGCTCGGGAGATAGGTAACCACGGCTAACACTTCCAAAGACCATGACATTTGCTTGGCATTGGGGCAGGTTGTAATGCTCCTACAGGATGTGGTGGACCTCGCTGTAGAGTGTTCGGCAGAGTTCGACGATTTGATGGTGATACAACATGTTCAAGTAAGAATCTTAGCTCGGTTATAATGCTTTCTTTGTTTCAGAGCACTTAAAAGTTTCCTGTTTTTTTATAAAGCCTTCAAAAAGCCATGGCCAATTCAGAGCACATGAAGAAATACTCCTTCGAGGTCAAGAAGGCTTCAAAGTAGGCCAATATCTTGGAGAGTGATCTGAAGAAGGCTAAAGAGAAGGTTATTGTTGAGGAGTCAGCTCATAAAGCTAGTGATGATGCCGTTGCAAAGTCCAAGCTTATGGCTGATTCTACCCAGGTAAAACTGCATAAGGCTTGGCAGGACTTGGTCGAGCTTCAAAAGGTGGCCGCTGGCCCAGTGTACAAGCGGGTATTTAATCATGGTTACAGCTGACCTGGGGACTCCTATTAGAGATAGGTGGCCTAACTTCGCCCCAGCATTTTTCAAGAAGGCTGGTGGAGAAGAGGTTATTACATAAAATATGTCTTTTAGTATAAATTCCTTCATTGGTGGAGAAGAGGTGGGCTCCAGTTCTGAGGTGAAAATGCCCCTAAGTTGATGAAGCTTTGAGATCCCTAACTAGTCCAAGAAAAGAAAAAGCCCCCGCTCCTGCTTTTGTGGCAGCAGCCCGGACCCTTAAAAAGATATAGGGAAGGGGAAGGGTGTTGATGAGGGCCCTTCCCATAAATGACTATGCATAGGGGCTAGCTTGGTCGCAACCTCTCTTTCAACTCCCGTTGTTGCCCTTAAGCACTGGGTTCCTGATCTTTCTATAGGAGAGCTCAAGTGGCATGGTACAATTGTTGACATAGCAAAACGTCCAAGTAAGTATCTAAGTTCAGTAATATTTTTCCCCTTACTGTTGTCAACACTCACTGAAATATTATACTGAGCATCCTTGTCCTTTGCAGGCCCTCTAGAGGTTGATGGCTAACCTTTAATGAGAAAAGAAGCATTTTGATGAGCTGAAGAGAGTGTAGAGGTAAGTCACCACCATAGAGAGTAAGTTAAAGAAGAGGGATGAGGAACTGGAAGCTGCTACCGAGGAATGAGTCATTGCTGCTAGGAAGCTCGCCTTGTGAATGTGTAAGACAATCCTGAGCTTGGTGCTCAGGCAACTCGAAGAACAAATCTTGCACATGCCTTAGCAAAAACCTATAGTTTGCATGCCATAACGTAGATGTTGCTTTTCTTTAGAATTTTCTTGTGATTGATTAGAATACTCCTAAGCTTGATACTCAGGCAGCTTGATGACAAGTTTTACACATGCCTTAGCGAAAATATGTTATTTGCATCCCATAGCATAGATGCGGCTTTTCTTCAAACTTCCTTTGTGAATGTTAGGACATCTCAAGCTCATGCTTGAGCAGTTCGGCAAATAGCCTCTCATTTGCTTTAGGACATCTCAAGCTCGTGCTTGAGTAGTTCGGTGAATAGTCTCGCACTTGCTTTAGGATACCTCAAGCTCATGCTTGGGCAATTCGGCAATTAGTCTCATGCTTGCTTTAGGACTTCCTAAGGTCGGTGCTCATACAAACGAGGATTGCATCTCAGTTAAAATTCAGACTTATGAAAATTCTTTACTTATAAAAAAATTTGAAACTAAAATTTGACATTAAAGTAGAAAACCTCACAGAACCCAGGTAAACGCGTTTTCCAAGCTTAGAAAATTTTTAATCAAACTTTTGAAATGGTCAGACTCTATTTGCATAATCCAAAGCAATTATAACCTTTTTTCTAATAAGCTAAAAAAATAAAGAATTTTGATACATCCATTTGCAATCTTTTAGAAATCAGAGAAATTTGGTATAAAGTATATACAATTTTTCTTGTAAATAAGCTTGTTACAGAGAAAAATTATATGTGCTTCAATGATAGCGTTTCCTTAACAAACTGCACATCTTTCATGGCTTCCTTAGTGCTTACTGTGGCAAGGCAGCACTGTTTGGCCATCAGTTGATCTCCATGAAGAATCTTCTCGCCTCTGAGGGCGGCAAATTTGATGACCTGGTGCAGCATGGAGTTAACTTTCTTTAATCTATGTAATCAATCTTTGCCAATGATTGCGTTATAGGGGGGAAGAGGTGTCAACAACCACGAACTCAGTCGCTAGCTCTTGGGAACCAACTTGAACTTTGAGTGTTACAGTTCCCAAGGGCTAGTGAGCTTGAGCATTAAATTCGACTACTTAAGCTCGAGCTGGCTTTAGATCAACCTAAGAAAATTTAAGTTATTTAAAAAGGTTATCATACATCACCTCAACCCACTAGGATTCATTTGATATCATAGCCATGGACCCACAATTGGATGAGCAAGGGATTGTAATGGGGATGCTTGACCCACTTTAGTCTACCTTCATAAATTTGACGTTTCTTGAATTTGACCAACTCTACCTTGGCTTCTTTTCCATTGGTTGGACCGAGAGTACCTCGTGCATTTTCCTAATAATGCGGATCTCCCTCTGAATCCTATTCTTAAGATCGGGGTGGTTTGGGCCCCCAATCATGTAGATAGTCTAAGAGGGAGGTCTTCCTCTGAGGCATCATTAATTTCATCCCTATCTCAGATAAGTTTTGATTATATCAAACCCTGCAAGTGGATTATGAATCTACCATATCAAATAAGTTAAGTGGAAAGTCTCAAGAAATTAAATAAGTTTATTAAATTTAATTGTCAGTAATTTAATTTAATAGATGGTTATTGTCATTTTAACATAGGGAGATAAATAAGCATTTTAATAAATATAATCTTGAAGTAAAATTTTGATATGAGAAGAAGTACAATTATAATTATGTACTGGCTTTAATTATAATTTACATAAATAAAGCTTAATCCTAGTTGGAATAGGAGTTCTTGTTTATGTAGTAAGCCTAGTCACACTTATCCTTTGGTACCTATTATAACCTTTATATATACGCACTCTATTAGTAGGTATGGTTATAAGATATTTTAGGATTCACGTTTTGGTAAAAGAATAGAAATCCTAGCAGCCCCAAGCCCACTTTCTCTAGAGTAAGTCGTGTGTCAGGAATATAGTAGAAGGCTTGAGGCTGATTGAACGGCTGAAACGTTCAAAATCAACGAATGTATGATTCTAATCATGTAGATTAGTCTCTACTAATTAGGTCAAGTTTTTTTGGTATTATGCGTACGCACTATAGCCAGGTCGTGAGAAATTTCGTAGTCTCCAACAATTGGTATCAAAGCCTTGGTTGATACTATATACATATAATACCTACCATGTTCTTCAAAAATCCGTTTCATGCATACTTAAGGTAGAACGTGAGTTTGTGCTAACCTCTGTCTTCTAGTGTTCCGCCTAGTTATTATGGTCACATGAATATATGTTATGTGATTGAAGTTTTTACATGATTCTTAGATTGTGAACTCTAGTTTAAGGTGGCATAGAATCGGATGTAATAATTATTTTTTTGAAGCATGGGACTCCAATGTTTTTTTAGAGATTTTAATTTCTTGTATTTTGGAACTCTACTATTTTAGGAGATTAAGATCTGTT
>BRYE01000019.1:4705000-4707500 GCA_030159115.1 Actinidia arguta var. hypoleuca
TTTATCAAGTGAATATTTTTTTTTCCTAAGATGGCATCTAATTTTTCCTTACCATTAACACACTTATAGGGTGTTGTTTCCAAGTATTTAACTTTATCACTCAAAATTTATTTTTCCTTTGAAGAATCCTTTGACAAATAACCTACAAGTCTTTTCTTTCAAGGCATAGACCTCACTTCTCACTTTTTTATTTTTCCTTTGTAAATCATTATTTTCTTTTGAAAGAGTAGAGATCATCTTTTTTAGAAGATTATTTTTTATTCCTACTTTCTTTAATTCATTCATTAATTCATCAAATGCATCTTGTAATTCATTGAAGGTAATTTGAGATGAATTTGAATATACCTCATCTTCATCCTCATGTGCTATAAAACAAAGATTTGCAATTTCTTTAGGTTCGGTTTTATTTTCGAAATCGGATTCTTGATCGTCGTTCCATGTCATGGCCACCATTGCTCTTTTTTCTTTTCTTTCTTTTCTTTATTTTTGAGCGTAAGACATTTGGCTTTTATGTGTCCCGGCTTCTTCACTCATAGCATATAATTATTGCTTTTTTGCTAGGCTCTCCTTTGACTTCATTTTGTTTACCACCTCTCTATTTCTTATTCATGAATCGTTTGAATTTGCGAGTGATAAGAGTCATTTCATCATTGTCTCCATCACTTTCTAAGTCTTCTTCTTCTTCTTTCGTGGATTTGAATGCCAGTATCTTTCTTTTTTTTTCTTCATCATCTTGAGCATGTTGTTTTTGAGTAAGCTCATAGGTCTTGAGGTAACCCAAAAGTTCGTCGGAAGCTAGAGTGTTGAGATCCTTTGCTTTTTGAATTGCTGTGACTTTTAGTTTCCAAGTCTTTAGTAGAGATCTCAAGACTTTCCTCACCTGCTCATTGTTAGGATAGAATTTTTCAAGAAATTTCAAACTGTTAATAATATTGATGAATCTTGTGAACATTTAGGTAATAGATTCATCTGATTTCATTTTAAATAATTCATAATTATGAACTAAGATATTTATTTTAGACTCTTTTACTTGACTAGTACCCTCATGTGTTACTTCTAATCTATCTCATATTTCTTTGGCCAATTCGCAAGCAGAAATTCGATTATATTCATTTGGGTCTAATGCACAATATAAGATATTCATAAATTTAGCATTTGATTATAGCATTTTTAGATTATTTTTATCCCAAGTGAATTCGGGTTTAGGTTCATCTTTTCCTTCGACTTTTATAGTTAAAATTTTAGGACCACTAACAATGGTTCTCCATAATTCATAATCTATCGACTGCACATATATTCGCATTCTATTTTTTCAATAATTATAATTTATCCTATTAAACATTGGTGGTCTATTTGTGGATTGACCTCACCGAGAGAGTTTTCAAAATTGGTTGTCATGGATCTCTTCCTAGGATGTTAATCATTTAATAGGAATACTTGATCTGATATCAATTGTTACTATTCATAAGTCTAACCCAACTTATGTCACCTAGCAATGGTACCTACCAAACCAGCCGGCCACCGTTTCCATTGGTGCGACGTCACCCATGGTCGGAGAGTTTAGCTTCGGTGACACAGTCACAAACGAGAATTCCCATGGATGATATGCCTGTATTAACAGCACAGGATAACTAACTGTGATACCAATTGTTGGCCCAATAGGCTACCCAAGAGAGTGGTGAATTGAATTTTTTAAAATTAATTAGTAATTAAAATTAATTAAAATTAATTTAATCACGTCAATAATAAATTAACTTGTGAGCAAGGTAATAAATGTAAGTATAGAATGAATATCAAGAGTAAGAGAGATAGCATAATAAGATTTATCGAGGTTCAACCACAATGTGTGGTTTACATTCTTCTAAGACCTCCGCAAGATCTTCTTTTACTATTTGCAATCTACGATTACAAAGTGGGGGGGTTGATTTCTAAAGTGCTTAGCTCATTTTTATACAAGAACTTATCACCAAGTTCTTCTAAGAGGTTGTCCAAGACTCTCTCAATCTTCTAAGTATTTTTGTCTAAGTTACACTCAAACTTATAATAATAAAAATAGATAAAGATTTTACAAGTGAAAGTAAACTCTCTCAATAGAGTAGATAGGAGTGAAAATCACACAATCAATACAAACTATTGAAGACAAAAGGAATTTTCAAAGAGACTTGACTTTTGAGCTCTTTAAATGATTAATCAATGCAATAGAGACATGTCTTGTACTTGTAAATGTCATTGGAAGCTTGTATATAATGGCTGGAAAAGATATTGAATTGTTGGTGGTAGTTGGGATACATTAAATGCTGTCTTAAACCATTTTGTGTTCAAATATTCGACCGTTAGGTGTCGATACTTTTTCTAGGTGTCGACAATTTCTAGGTTTCAGGTGTCGACACTTCAAGAACATGTGTCGATATTTCAAGTCATCTTCCTTTAGTTTAAATTCACTGTCTCCAAGTGTCGACACTTCCTGTGCCATGTGTCGACACTTGATCATCTGTCTTCA
>BRYE01000019.1:4715000-4717500 GCA_030159115.1 Actinidia arguta var. hypoleuca
CAGCCACTTTTCAAAATTTCTACCATTCTTCATGCTCTTAATTACTGCTCAATATTAATATTTTTTTAATTCTTATTCATTTTGTTAGAACAAATATTATAATTGACTAATACTCATGAGAGTATTTTCTTACATAGAAGTATATATAATGTTTTTAACATATTTCCATCGTAAATAGTACTTTTAAATTTATCTTCTAATATTTTCTCCTTCTTATAGTATTTCTTTGAAAAAACTCGTTTCGCATAGAGTTGTAGACAAACCAAGTCAAGCACAACGGGTTGTTCAAGCATAGTTTAGGAAAAAAAAAATAATGAGTTTTAAATTTATTCAAGCTTATGCGTATTTACCATATGAGACCAAATATCAGAAGATATTCAATCAAGTACAAGTTTGATAAGTTCATTTTTATACAATAAACACTTATCTAGCTGCGTTCGAGCCCAACTAAAAAAATAACGGCTTCAAAATGCACTTGAGTTTGAATTGTTTAAAAAACAAACATATTTGAAGCTAACTATTAACAATTCAAGCTCAAATAGTTTCGTTTATTTTACTAGGTCTGCACAATTTCATGAATCTTCATTAGAAAATAATATTTTAATAATTGTATTTAAATTTACTTCCAATTTCTTTTCTTTAAAAAACTTAGGAATCTAAGATTATTAGTGTGTAGTGAGGTAACAAGATCCCTCCCCAGTTTTATAATCTTATACATGATGGATTGAAAGATCAAGTATCAAATTCTCATTCATACTTGTTGGAAATTGAGTCGGATCGGGTTGCTTATGTGGGCATGACCCATGCTTATAACCCATTATCCGTGTTTTTGAGTTATGAGGGGAATGGGGGAGAGTTGGTTACTGAGATAACATCTCCCAGATATTGTATATCTTACAATTCTCCTCATTTAAAAAAAAAACTATATTATGTACTTGTGTAGTATACAAATACACAAAATACAGAATATAGATAAAATATACATATTTTTTCTCTCTACATTCCCTTTCCTCTTTCTCTATGGTTCTATATATTAAACAAAGAACATAAAGGGCTTTTGAACTATGGACCAGAGACAATGCTCGTATTATAATACTGTCCACCGCGAGATCGTGATATACTTCAAAACTCGTGATTCAACCTCGGATCTATTTCGATTTAAAGTATAAAATCATTTTGCTTCTGCTATTATGTTTTTGATTAAACGATTTAAAAATAACAGTGGTATCAGAGCCTAAATCGGTTGTTTCCATGCTTAAGAATATGCATATTTAAATATTTTTATAATATTTATGCATGCATATGATAATAGTGATTTTATAAACAAGTTCTAATGCATGTGATTTTCTTATATGATGATGTATATATGTGTTAGAACATATTTGTAAAATCTAAGATTAAATGGCCTTACGAATTATGAGAAAAATCAAACTCTAATCAGTTTTTTTTTATTGTTTATGACTTCCATTTTTTCGCTACAATGTTTTTCACATAATGATATTTACATATTTGGGATCCTTATTTTGATACAATTCTAACGATATATTATATGCGATTTCGATGAGTGGATTGTAAGAAAACTAAGGGTTCGTTTTAATTCTTAGATCTGATTAATGAAGAGATGAGTAGAAAATTTTTCTTAGATCCACTTGCACATGTGAGAGAGTGAACATCACTTCTTGTATTTGATAATCGAAAACCTATTTTCATACCACGACTGTCCGTAAAATTGAAAAACAGATCAAACGACGCAAAAATCGACTCGAGCGAAGGTTGGAAAGACTACGCATGGGTTACACGCGCCACCAACGCGAGAGGTAGTGTGTATCGCTTGCGTGAGTGCGGTGACATGCATAGATGCACGCAAGGCCTTCCTAGTGCATGGCGCGCGTCATCATGCGTGTGTTGTGCAAGTGTGTGGCACGTGTGACGTGTTTGACCTTGTAGGGCGTGTTTAGCTTGTTGTAATTGAGCAGAATGTAATTTTTTTATCCATTTAGGCAAACGGGACATTATTTTGTGCTGAAATTTTTACAACATGATATGCTATTTGCTATTTGCTATTTTTCGATGCATATAAACTTTATTCGATTAATTATGCATTAAACAATAAAAATAAAAGTGCTAAAAAATACTAAAAAAATATAGAATTACCCTTATGACATGTTGTGCTATTTGGAATTTGTTTTGATAGCATGAGCAATATGTATGAGCACTTACGTGCGGCATGTTAATTAATTAATCATAGGAATTGATTATTTATGCATGCTATAATTAATAATAAAAAGGGAAAAGAGTAGGTTGTCGTTCGGTTAAATAATCTTATGAGATTTCTTTTGAGATTTCTTTTGAAAAACAAAATTTTGCGAATTACGTTAAAATAAATTTTGGTAATAGAGGCGCGCGAGATGATTATAGGCTTAGCCTATTTTTTATTTTGCCACGTGTGTATTGTTACTATTATCTAATTTTGACATTTTGGCTGCAAAATAATTGTGTG
>BRYE01000019.1:4730000-4740000 GCA_030159115.1 Actinidia arguta var. hypoleuca
ATAAATAGGTCTTTAAAGTCAACCGAAAGGCAAATGGTTCCATAAAGAGGTATAAGGCTTTCTTGGTGGTGAAAGGTTATACCAAATAGGAAAGTGTAGACTATGAGGAGACTTTCTCTCTTGTGATAAGGTTTACATCTATTCATTTAATTCTAGCCTTAATAGCACATCTGAACTTAGAGTTGTACCATATGGATGTTCAGACTACATTTATCAATGAAGAACTGAATGAGGAGATTTATATGGATTAACTAGAGGGCACTATAATATCAGGTCAGGAGCGCAAAGTGTGCAAGCTCATGAGATCTATTTATGGCTTGAAACAGTCATCCAAATAATGGTATCCGAGAATTCATCAAGCCATTATTTTTAATGGTTTTAGGATGATCGATGAAGACCAATGTGTGTATACTAAACGGTCTAAGGGTAGCTTTGTCATATTGTCATTATATATTGATGACATTTTGCTGGACAGAGATGACATGGACGTGATTGTCGCCGCTAAGAAGTGGCAGTTCTTTAATTTTGATATTACGAACATGGTTGAGGTAAGGTATGTGCTTAGAGTTAAGTTCCTTAGAGATCGTTCTAGAGGAATTCTTGATCTATCTAAAGGAACTTACATTAAGAGTATTCTAGAATGGTTCTGAACGTAAAGATGCAAGCCCATTGACAAGTCATGTCGCTCAAGGTGAGAGTCTGAGTCTTGAAATAGGTCCCAAGACAATTAAAGAAAAGGAACAGATGGGTTGTGTACCATATTCAAGTGCAGTTGGCAACCTAATGTGTGTGCATCACTTGGTATTTGTTGTGTAGTCGGATTGATGAGTCATTACTAGTCCAATCCAGAACCTACTTATTGGTCAACGGTCAAAAGGATATTGCATTACCTTTAAAGTACTGTAGACTATATGCTTTGCTACCAGAGTCGCACCTAGTTAGCTATTGCGATACCGATTAAAGAGGTGGCCTAGATAAGCATACGTCAACATCCGGATATGCTTTATTGCTTGGTGGTGGCTCCATTTTTTGGAGCAACAAGAAGCAATATTGCATTGCCTTATCAGCTATTTAGGAGGTTGTTTGGTTGAGGAGTTTTTTCCAGCATTTGGGCATTGTCACATGTGCATCAAATTTTGTGATAATCCACTATAACAACGTGGCTGCACTTGGTTATGTTGAGAACCCTAAGACCCATGAGTGGAACAAGCATATAGACATATGCTATAACTTCATGAGAGACATTGGCGCACAAAGAAGTAACCTTAGAATACATTTTTATGAGTCACCTGGTAGCGAACTTGTTTATGGAACCTATTGATAGAAAAGTCTTAGCCCTTTGTAGATGGTCATAGATGTTTTGGTTACTATTATTGGTATGCTTGTTTTAGGATATTTATGCCATTTATGCCTTTTATAAGATTGTTGCATGATAGATATGATGTATGGATTAGCACAAACAAATCCTTGTGAAAATGTCATTAGGCAAGATTGGCTTACTCACACAAGAAATCTCCTTTGACTTTTAGGGACAACTAGCAAAGATGAGACACGTGGATTAATTGTTATCCTGCTTTGAGCCAAGATGAAGTATAATTTTTTAAATTAGACTTTCTAATATGAGTCGCCTTGGTTGGAGCCAAAATGAGGTCCTATTTGGGACCGATCATGGGTATTGGTTTCCCCCTGTTTCCATAATGTACCAGTTATTGGTAGCCAAAAACGAGATCTCATTTGGCACTTGATTGGCGAGTGAGTAGAGAACTCTGATTGGACACTAGAATGTGACTTGTGTGCTTAAAGTGACCAGATAAGATATGTACGGTGTATGAAGTGTGATGTCACTATTTGGAAGAGATACTCCACCGTAGCATGTATATCATACTACATGTGCTTAGTGACTAATTAATGACGTGAGTGAATGGATCCTTGCTTCCTCACCGTGTGAGTCCTATTGATCACATATGTTATATATGACCTTATCTAATACCCTTGATGACCTTTGACTATGTCATAAGGCAAGGAGTTGATGCTCAACTACTTTGGTATATTACCTGCGGTCATGCATGATTCGGCTTTAAGGGACATTTCTAGGAAAATGGTTAGCTCTAAGCAAAGTGGCATAAGGGCGAATGGAAGATCATCTAATTGTACATCTTCGCTATGTATTCATTGCTGACAACTTGTATCGCTCAATGGGGATGCAAACCAAGTGTGGGTACATTGCATGACTTGAGGGGATATGCATGCTCTTCAAGGGATTAAAGATGCTTGATCCAATGTACCTAGTTGGATCTAGGGCACATGAGACCCTATTTTTGTTCGTTAGGTTCATGTCTCTATGATGGCTTGTTATGAGTTTCCAGTGTAGAGCTCTCACATGCAAGTGTTCTCAACGGTCGCATGGTTCATTAGTTTGTATGAATTGGTTCAATGCCATGACATATTGAGAAAGAGAAGATGGAGATGTCATGCCGCAATATGTGCGAGTGGGAGATGCTGGAAATTGGGTTGGGTCTGCTTGCTCTATTCTGATGCTATGATTCCTAATTTTTATAGACATTCCTAAGTGTAAGAACCTATCAGTGCAGCATAATAGTTGGAAGTCCCAAGGTCTTTTCCACAAGGAGCTTGAGTTGCAAGATTAAGTGTGGTGCGAGTGCATAAATTATAAAATTTTGTGTTTTAAGATTTTCAAGAGTAATTTATGTAAATTGAGATGTTAGCAATGGATGTAAAACTGACATGGTCCAAGTATCTAGTCAATTCTCAAGGTAAGATAATATTGGTCGGAAGATTTTGAAATCAAAATGTGTTTTATTCCTAAAAATGTGTTTATGAAATTAGTAATGAATTTAGATACTGTTTCAAACACTTAGAATGCAAGAAATCTAAGTATTACTTGTACCAAGTAGCCTTGTTGACAAATAATTAAAGATGTATATAATTTTAAGTTTTGATCTTGAAAATACCATTAATCAATTATAGAAAAGCATTGCAACCATTTAAAGAAGAGAAGAAACTAGCTCATTCTAAGGGTTGGAGGAGGACATAGTTCTTGAACCAAGCTAATAGACTTAGGCCCTCCATGGGTGTAGATGACTTAATCATGTATGAAAAATAAGCTATTGAAGGAAGAGAAACTAACACAAATTTAGGAAAGAAATGGACATTCAATAGCATAAATGGAATTAAAAAATCTAAAGCAAGTAAACTTACAACCATTTAATCAAAAGAGTAGAATCAGAGAATATCACATCTTGAACTTGAAAATAAGCGATCTTCTTCCTCTCTCTCTCAATTCTCTCCAAAATCAACTTACACTTAAAAGCTAAGGAAAATGAAAAATGAAATTGAAAATAGTGAAGAGGTGAGAGTTCTAAGAACTCTCCCAGAAGTGTCTTTAATCTTGTGCCAAAAGCCTCCTTAATTGATGTGATTTCATCTCTATTTATAGGCTTTGGAAGAGGTGAGAATGAAAAGACCAAAATGCCCTAAAAAAGTAGTCCTAGATTCTAAGTTTGATGTATTGCCGCCTTACTCGATCGGTTGAGAGAGGATCCCAATCGGTTGAGCCTTCACCCTTAAGTTTCTTCATAGCTCGCCTGGTTGAACTTCAACCCTATTTCTCCCCTGCTTCATGGTTAAACTCGCTAAGGATCCTTCTTTAACCAGTTGAACATGGCGGTTAGATGACCATGCACTCTATCGGTTGAACTCAAAGGTTCAATCGGTTGAGGAATTCCTTCTAAGGTTTTTATTCATGTTCTATCGATTGAGGGTATTCCTTGACTGGTTAGAGTTGCTAGATTTTTCTTCGTATCTCTTTGTGCTGGTAGAACCTACAAATTCAATCGGTTGAGACTGAAAAATACTCATCGCATTAACTCCCAATCATTCCCGTCTTGACTCCTCACCTCTTCTGATCTCCATTATGCTCCATTTGACCTATAAAATAATTTAATCCAGTTTCGCCAAACAACGGTTAAGTTGACCTAATAATATGCGCAACTACGCTAAAATGCAAAGAAATTTGACTGATAAATAGCAATATAACGTGTGAATCATTGCCCATATGGGCATGACCCATGCCCATAACCCATTATCCATGTATTTGAGTTATGATAGGATGGGGGAGAGTTAGTTATTGAGATAATCTCTCCCAAATATTGTGTATCTTGGGACTTTCTTCATTTAAAAAAAAATACGTTATATATCTATGTAGTATACAGATATACAAAATACAAAGAAAATATACAAATTTTCTCTATCTACATTCTCCCTCCTCTTAAACAAAAAACAAAAAGGAAATTTTGAACGATAAACTATAGACAGTGCTCGTATTGTAATACTATCCACAGGAGATCATGATTTATTTCAAAACTCATTATTCAATCTCGGATCTTTTTCGATTTAAAGTATAAAATCGTTTCACTTTCATTATTATGTTGTTGATTAAACGATTTAAAAACAACAATACTTTATTCAAACAGTTAAATAATAAATAATTAAAATTACAATCCTATTTGCCTGAGATGGTAGCTAGTAGGTACTTTATTATCTTTGCCATTCGCCATTCGCCATTCGCCATTCGCCATTCGCCATTCGCCATTTGCCATATTGGCTAATAAGCTTAAATATGATGTCGTTGCAAGCAAAAAGAAAAGTTTATTTCAACCAGTTGATTGAAGTATAAACTACACTAATACCCCTTGCATTCCTTCAGAGTCACAATGTTGCCCCCTTTATTCTCTGAAATATCACTTCCATGCCCTGTCATATACTCAAACCTTTAACATACTACCCTTGTTTAATAGTCAAATATTTGCTTGCATCAAGGATGGTTAATAGGGCTTCTTATGAATAGAGGAGGAAGAGAAGATCGAACCACCACCACTTTTGCCATCGTACTTGCCTTACTTATAAGGGGAAAGTTTCCATGTGAAGTCAAATTTTTTCTGACGCCATGCTTTTTTCTTGGAAAAAAAAAAGATGGATGTGTAGACACGTAACATTTGGCCAATCAAAAATTGTCAAGTGTTTTATAAAGTCATAAATTATGACTAATCAAACATTGTCATGTATCAAAGTCTACAAGACAGAATGAATAAAATGCCGCCATGTGTCAGAATAATATAGTTTTTAAAGACAAGTTTTAAGTCAATCAAAGTGCGCCACCTGTCCAAATTGAATAAGAGATAATTATTATTGATTATTATTTTTTAAAATTAAACAAGAAATAATTATCATTGATTATTGTCTTTTCAAATTGATTATTATCTCTTAAAATTAAATAAGAAATAATTATCATTGATTATTGTCTTTTCAAATTGATTATTATCTCTTAAAATTAAATAAGAGATAATTATCATCAAGAAGTTCAAACTTATCAAAATTCACCGCCCTCAACTATAAATAGGGGGTGACCCTTCAAAGAGAGAGACACACACAAAAGACAAAGAATTTTGCCTACAACAAGAAAGAGAGAGCGCTCTGCAGATCAAGCATCAAAGCCTTGAAGAACTTTCTCCTTCAATCATCTTTTTTGTACAAGTTGAAAAAAAAAAGGCGTGTGATTCGGGATCAAACTTCAAGCCCTCGAGCCAACGTTCTAGAAGAGAAGAATCAGAGGATTAATTTCTTTAATTAGAAATTATTTTAGAGATTGTAATCCACTCATTCAAAAGCAATAAAATTTAATTTCTTACTCCAATTTTTGTCTTATTATTTTAGACTAGAAATTTGTGTGTACAGGGTGAGTAGCAAAGGTGGTGAATTGTTACACATTTTTTTGTAAAGCAAGGAGTGCATTGGTATTTAAGATAATAGTGGGGTAATAGTATTATTCCAAAGGAATGGAGGGGATGTCATTGTAATTTTCCCTTGATTAAATTATTGCAACTTGCAAAGACCAAAAGAGACGACCCTAAGCTTCACTTTACCAGTTCTCAATATACTCATTTCATCAACCAGAGTAGTGAGTGCTTCAGAGACCAAAGGTAAGTGCCCCACACACGCACATTTATAGATTTGGCAATGTTATTCTTTTTAAATTAAAAAAAAAATGAATGCTTGAATCGACTTTTCATGTTAGATTTGTAATTTCTTTTACTTCTGTTTGTTATATATTGACTCATGTTTAAAGCTAATTCTGTAATTCAAATTAAGAGATTTAACATCTAGCAGCAGTATTGTATAATTTTGTGGTTTGTATTGCCTAATTCCTTGGCTTTTCAAGTTAGATTGTAATTTTCTGTGATTTTTGTTTGTTGATGTTGGCGAAAACCTTACATCTTGTTAGCATTTTATGTCCAATTCTGTCCTTTGCACCGCATTAAAATGCTTTTTAAGTGAAAATTATCCTAACTGAATTCGATTTTCTACTGGCAAGTGACTTCTATTTTACTTGACTTCTCTCTCTCTCACTCTCTCTCTCTCTCTTGGTAATCAATTGACCTCTATATTCATTCGTCCATTCACTTTGGAGGCAAATAATTAATCATGACCTAAAATTTGAGGACTATGATTTCCTCAACCACTCGCAACTGCCAATTTTATTTTTGAAGGGTAGATCTATTCACTGCACACAAATCACATGTACACAACCCTTTTGTAGAGATACAGTATTGAGTCAGGCACAAGCTTTAAGTGTGTAGGTTCGTATAACTAATTTGAATCACCCATTTTCTTGAACTAAATTTAGAGATTGTAGGGCTTTTCAAAAACTAGGGGTCTGCAACATTTAAGTCAATGCATATACGTCAGGCTGGTGCACAAACTATACAAACAGGCAAACTCTACCAGCTTTAGAAAAAGGCCTTAATCAATGGAGAAACATTCTTTTTTTTTTTATCAGCAAATGGAGAAACATTCTTATACCAGTAAATCACACAAAAGCCCTTCATGACTCTTTCCATTATAGAGCGCATGCGCAACTAAAAGTCTAATTATCAAAACTGAAGCTTACAGAAAAGATATTTGTTCAAAATAGTACTAAAAAATAAAAAAAAAAAGCATTACCATAACCCACTGATCAGCAGAGAATTTTCAACATAGTTCAAAGGTTAGAATCAGCAACCCTACCCATTTCTATTCTTTGCTGAGCGAGGTAAACAAAAATTGCTTTACCAGGAACCCCACCCTTCATGTATGTATGTTTTCCATTCCATCTTCAGGTACAAGTCTATTTCCACTTTTACCCTCGCCACATCTGAATGACGCTCCAAATGATACTGCACTTCTTCCCCAGCATTTTTCGGTGCTCTTTTTGGCATTAGAATCTTCATGAGGTGGTAGCTGCAAAGTTGAAGTGCTATCTCTGGTAATACCTTCATGGATTGACTCTTTTCTGCCAAAAACCGACCTAACCGAATCATAATTTCTAGAATTATTTTCTTGGCATTCTGAACTTTGCTTGGTATTAGAAGTATTACCTTCACAACCAGTTAAAGATGTCAACTGTACCAACTAAGCATTTACAGATGAATGGTTCTCATTTTCTCGACTTTTAACGGAATCATCACTTCTTCCTTTGTTATTTGTGCTAGGACTTTCTGGAGATGATAACTACAAATTTGAACTCTCATCTCTGCTTAAACCTTTATTCAACGATTCCTTTTTACCAAAAACTGGCCGAACCAATTTTCTGCGCTTACGATGCATGCCCTCCAATCCCTCACACTCTGTTTTTTGAACTGCACCTTCTTTCTCATGCCCCACACTCTCAACAGAAATTATTGTCCTATTCCCCTTCTTATTTTTCTTAGTTTCACTCCAGCTTTTAAAACTCACAACTCGTCTCTTTAATTATTTGGTCGCAATTCTCTTCAATAACTTGTTCAACGTTATGTTTCACCTTCATACTCATCATTTTCAACTTATCACGCTCCAGGTGGTGTCGTTCAACTAATGGAAACTTCTTTGCCTTCATTATCCTATGCTTCAGACGCTGATGTGGCGTGTCCATGACTTGATCCACTGATGCATCCACATCACATTCATCATAACCCAAGTAAGAATCCTTTTCTTGTACATTTACTTCTGGTGCTCTATTCAAACGATAAAAAATGCTCCTCCTTTCTCTCTTTGACTCGGTGCACGTGCCCTTAGAATTCTGGTAGTGTTGGGTGTCACGACTATCTGATTTTTCATAGGAAAAAGCAGAATGCAAATAGCTCGTGTTCTTCTTAAAAGGAACATCCTCGATGTCAAATGCTTGATTAGTATCATGCTGTGGATTTTTGTGTTCATATCCGTCTTGTGGTGCAATGGCATGCTCATCGAAATCAATGGAAGGGTATATGTTTTGCCTCTCATAAATTTCATTCTTTGTGCAAGGTATAGCTGAAGCGGACACTGAGAATAGTGAATCTTCATAGACTTCATCACCAGTAGCTTGTGCTTCCATTTTTCCATAATATTCAGCACTTAACAAGGAACTGCTGGTTTGGCTGAGAAGAAAATCAGAATTGTATTTCTTATTTCATTAAGACTCTAAGGTCATATATTTATATACAATCTATACTTGATGACCAAGAAAATGATAAATAAGGAAAACTAATAAAGGAAAACCTTCCTAATCTAATTAGGAAGTGAATTATCCTAAATTAGGGAAACCTTCCTAATCTAATTAGGAAGTAAATTATTCTAATTCCAACACTCCCCCTCTAGCGGGGGCGAAGATATCCATGAGACCAAGCTTGCTAAGAGAAGACTTCAACAATGATGGACCAATGGATTTAGTGAAAATGTCAGCTACTTGCTCTAAGGACGGAACGAAGTGTGGAGTGATAACTCCGGAACAAACTTTCTCCCAAATGAAGTGAACATCCACTTCGATGTGCTTTGTGCGCTCATGAAGTATTGAATCAGAGGCTAGCATAATGGCATACTTGTTATCGCAGAACAAGGTAGATGAACCAGCTGCTGGGAAGCCCAACTCTATCAGCAAGGAACGAAACCACATAAGCTCACAAGTACCTTGGGCCATGGCCCGATATTTGGCTTCAGCAGAAGACCAAGAAACTACTGCTTGTTTTTTACTCTTCCAAGATAGAAGGTGAGTGTCACAGAAGGTACAGAAATCTGAAGTAGAGCGGCGATCAGTTTTGGAACCAGCATAGTCAGCATCAGTAAAGCATGAAACTCCACACTGTTCTCCAAAAGTATAGAATAACCCAAGACCTGGATATGTCTTGAGATACTTGAGAATTTGGTGGACAGCATCAAGATGGGAAGTACGAGGAGCATGCATAAACTGGCTTACAACATTTCACAGCAAAGGAAATATCCGGCCGAGTGTGTGTCAAATAAATCAGGCGTCCAACAAGACGTTGGTACCAAGTAGCATTCGAAAGAAGATCACCAAACTCAGGTGAAAGTTTGAAATTAGGGTCCAAAGGATTGGAAGCAGGTCTACACCCCATCATATCTGTATCTTGAAGCAGATCCAGAACATACTTTCTTTGTGACAAAGAGATACCCTAGCGAGAACGAGCAACCTCAATCCCAAGAAAGTATCGGAGAAGACCTAAGTCTTTCGTATCAAAGGCTTTCCTCAGAGTCTGTTTCACCATATCAATGCCAGAAGCATCATCCCCTGCGATAATAATGTCGTCCACATAAATAGAGATAATAACACACCGACCATCTAGGCAACGATGAATAAAGCAAGTGTGATTAGACTGGCAGCGGATAAAGTTCATGGACAGCACAACCTCACTGAAGCGACTAAACCAGGCATAAGGAGACTGCTTAAGGCCATAGAGAGACTTCCGCAGACGGCAAACCTTCCCTGTATACTCCCCCTTAGCCCAAAACCCTAGAGGAGGATCCATATAGATAGTCTCATGCAAATCCCCATTTAAGAAGGCATTCTTGACATCCAACTAATGAAGAGGCCAAGAATAGGAAGCAACTAAGAAGATAATAACGCGGACAATAGTGAGCTTGGCAACTGAGGCAAATGTAGCACCATAATCCTGTCCCGATACCTGGGTAA
>BRYE01000019.1:4745000-4747500 GCA_030159115.1 Actinidia arguta var. hypoleuca
TTCTTACTTAAGCCTCCCAGTCCCCAGGGTATTCAGGTGTCACTATGGGCCAGATATTGCTGTCTATGATACGTTCAGTTTCAACTCTGTCACTAAGTAGGAACTGACTGTCTGTAGCTACACCCTCTGATTTACCCAAGGTGTCCGCCTGGTGATCAATGTGGATGAACTCCCCAAGGCCATGTTCCACATCTTGACCATATTGTATCCTATCCTGCATTGAAAACCTTCCATAATCATCTCTTCTTCTTTTACCTACAGAAACCCCAGGGTGTTCGGCAGGTCATAGTCATACCCATGACAATTGTCCACAGCAAGTTCATTCTCTATCCCATCACTCTTCAGAAGCCTGTCATCATCTAGTCTTTCAATGTTACTTGAAGAGTTCCCATGATACTTTGTATTGATGATTCTTCTGCCCTATTTCTAAGGAAAGACCTGTCATTAGTATTACTAGCTATTCTTTTGTTTTTCCCAATTGCTTCGCTGCTTTGCCTGCTAAATTGTCTCTGAAGTTTTTCTAATTTTCTTGAACTGAACAACTGTAGAAGCCTACAAACCTACACGTGAGACAGAAATGGAGGAAAAATACAGAGATAGGGAGATGAATATGTCAGAAGCTATTTTTTGTCATTCATTCAAAATCAACTTAATGGGGAGGGAACAAACCTGATCTTCGGACAGACCGAAGTTGAACTTTTTCCATGAAAAATAATTCTCTTGCATAGCATCTCGAATTTCATGTTCAGAAAGAGGATTACAATACCAGAGTGGGGTAAAATGAACCTGCAAAGAGGTATAAAAATCAAAATGCACTGATAGCATGAAAATCCATGCCTCATGATACAAAGTAATTTAATTCCATCAATCTTTCCCCCAAAAAAACTATGGAAGGGTTTTTTGATTCAAGATTAAAATAAATAAATAAATAAAAATGCATAAGCTAAGGCATCCATACTTCTGAAGAGAGCAGTTCACATGAGAAAGGAACAAAAACAATTTGGCCACTAAAGATATCTAAAAGCCATGGATGACTCCATACTGCATGCTGCCTACAACACAGTTGAGTTTCTTCTTAAAAGTCAACACCTTCAAAGCTTAAATTTGCAGCAGATGTCATCATAACTTCCCAGGGTAGTACATTAGCATCAGCCTTCATTCATAACAGAAGTAACTGGCACAACTTCTGAAATCTTGTGCTCGAATTGCATAACAAAATATATTCAACTACAATTCCACCTCTGCACGCATGGTTTCACAGGAAAAACATTTCCAAAGAATGCTTCCAATCAAGCATCGGTATTGAATAAATACAAAATACAAGGATGCTTCCCACCCACAGTAGGCATGGATATGAATCCCAAGTTGTATATTGGTAAGACCCCATTAGAGAGTGAAGTTCATTATGCTGGGACCCGATGTGAAAATAAGCTTGATCCTTGTGAAATAACCCACGAGCAACTGAGAGAGAGAGAGAGACTATCGATCAAATTTGGCATTTTGAGGTTAAAAAAACACGGTTAGATTACACTAAGACTTTGTTAGTTCCAAACTTCCAAAGAACGAAATAGTTACAGAGCTGCATATGGCAAGTGTATATAGGTAAATGCGAGAGGAATCAAGTGTGCGGAGTCATTATGATAAAGTCACCGTGACGATTTAAAGACTCTAGTAATAGGCTTCTAGCACGAACAAAAGATAAATAAAAATAAAAACAACTGAGAAAAGAAAAATCAATAGCAAAGAGATGAAATTCAAGAGCAAGGGATTATACAATTATGTGAAGGCCGGGAATGTTCAGAAGGGCTATGCTACGCGAACACTGGATGGTTGTCAAGTGCCATGCATATGTCAATATGTGATATGTGTATAAGCCTTGGATTCTTCTAATTTTTAAAAACACGGGACGCAGGTCGGCATTCCTTTTCTTTTAATTCTCCTTTTTTATTATTTTCGATGGCAACAAGTGCATTCAAAAATCAGACATCACATGGGATTTTATGCATTATCTAGTAAACCGAATCACTAGACAAGTTTACGGTTCATGATCAAAATAAACATGTCAAACACAACATTATGCAGAACGACTTATAATCCCCGGAAAATATAAATGCAGCAGCATCTCTAAGAGAACCCAATCGTTACTACAGAAATTAGCTGAACATAAGTTTTGCTGAAAACAAATTCTGTGCTTGCTTAATACATCTATACACATGTATTTTGGGGTACTAACTTGGATCAATAGGAACAAATAACATTGACAAAATGACACGACTATGTGCTTAAATATGTTGAAAATATGGTGTGAATGAAAGCTCAAAATGGGTTGAAGTTAACAACTCCCGAAGAAGTTATTTGTTAAGTTGTGGATGTAACTGTAATTTATGTATAATTAGTAGGTTATTTATATTTACTCATGTAATTAGGTTATAGTTATGGGTTTATTGTAATTTTTCTTTTCTTCTATTGTATATATTTTACGTAATGAGAAGAAAATTTA
>BRYE01000019.1:4812500-4815000 GCA_030159115.1 Actinidia arguta var. hypoleuca
CGAGAGGCTCTACCTCAATCCACTTGGTGAAATAATCTATGGGGACCAAAAAAAAATTCTTCTGCAATGGAGCTCGAGGTAATGGTCCAAGTATGTCTATTCTCTATTATGCAAACATCCATGGGCTGCTCATTGATACCATCTCAGTAGGAGGAAGGTGACTAATCAGAGCGAACCTTTGGCATTTATCACACTTATGGATAAATATCATTCCATTTCACTCCATTTAAGGCCAGAAATATCATTGATAGATTGCCTTTCTAACCAGTGCCCTCACCCCGAAGTGGTTGTCACAAATGCCCTCATGGATCTCTTTAAGCACATACTCAACCTCTTCTGGTCGGAGATATCTCAGAAGTGGAATTAAGAGGATCTCTTAAATAGAGGTCCTTGGAGGAGACAAAATCTTGTTGACCGATATTGGATTTGGCGAGCTTAAAGTTTGTTAGGTGGTAATTCTTCACTTGTTAGATACTTGGCGATGTCGTCCATCCATGTCGGCTACTTCATTATCTAGAAAACGTTGGTTTTAGTGACATCAATATTTGGTCTTGGTAAGAATTTCAGTGGGATATTTATGTCCGTGATGAAGTCAAAACTGGAAGCTAGTTTTGCCAAGACATCAACTTGCTTGTTCTTTTCTCAAGAAATCTGCTGGATTTTGAAGTTTTTAATCTTTATCACTAGAGCTTTCACCTCATTTAGATATGCCATCATTCGGAGATCCTTGGTGAGGTAATCCCCTTGGACTTGGTTTACCACAAGCTAAGAGTCACTGAAAATGTCCAAGGATTCTACTCCCAATTCTGTTCCAACTCTTAATTTAGTGAGGAGAGCTTCATACTTTGCTTTATTATTGGTGGCTTTGAATCCAATGTGTATGGCATATTCCATTTGCTCACCTAAGAGAGTTTGAGAATAAGGTCAGATTCACAGCCACTGTAATTGGATGATCCATCTACGAACAACTTCCATTTTATCGTGTCGCAATCTTTTTCCTTGGCTTCCCCCTCTTTGGCGAGTTTGACGTTAGGGTCTGGCGTCTCATCTTTCTCAGAGTAGGTAAATTTAGCTATAAAGTTGGCCAATGTTGGGCCTTGATAGCCATTATTGATTGGTACTCAATGTGGAATTCTCCTAACTCGATGGACCACTTGAGGAGGTACTTGAAGTGTTAGGTCTGTTGACCCAATAGGCAACCCAAGAGGGGGGTGAATTGGATTTTTCAAACTTAATTGTTGATTTATAATTAATTACCTAATTCTAATAACAATGTTTGTAAACTCTATAATGATTTTAATACAAGAAATGTAATAATAAAACAAATAGCAATAATAGGAGAGAGCACACCAGATTTATCGAGGTTCGATCACAACCCGTGATCTACGTCCTCCCAAGACCTCCGTAAGATCTTCTTGCACTATTTGTAATCCGCAACAACAATGTGGGGGTTGGTTGTTCAAGTGCCCAACTCACTTTTACACCAAATGGTTTTGTCCAAGTTCCACTTAAGCTTCCTAGTGTTTTACTTACACAAGAGAAAACACTCAAACTCTTAAGTGTTTTCCTTGTGTCGACACATTGCTTCATGGTGTCGACACTTCAAGTCTTTAGTTCTTTCAATAAAACTATCTCAAAGGTTGATCTGGGTGTCGACACTTCTCTGTCAGAAAATTTTTCGTTGGCTACTGACTTTTGGTGCTGATGTTGGTGTCGACACTACCTGCTTCCAGATTCCTGAAATTTCGCACTGTCATTTAGTGCTGATAAAGGTGTTGACATTTCTCTTCTTCAGAGTTCTAATTTTAGCTACTAACGTTTGGTGCTGATAAAGGTGTCGACACTTCTCTTCTTCAGGGTTCTGTTTTCAGCTACTGACATTTGGTGCTGATGTAGGTGTCGACACTTTTCTTCTTTAGGGTTCTGTTTTCAGCTACTGACATTTGGTGCTAATGTAGGTGTCGACACTTCTCTTCTTCAGGGTTCTGTTTTCAGCTACTGACATTTGGTGCTGATGATGGTGTTGACACTTTCCTCCAAAAACTTTTGAAGTTGAACACTGACGTTTGGTGTCGATACTGGTGTTGACACTTGGTCTTCAAAAGCCTTCAGTTGGTAGCTACTGACATTTGGTGTCGATACAGGTGTCAACACTTTGTCTTCAAAAAGTCTTTAGTGAGTAACTACTGACATTTGGTGTCGATACATGGTGTCGACACTTCTTCCTTCAGATTCTGGTTTTTGGTTACTGACTTTTGGTGTCGACACTTGTGTACTGGGTGTCGACACATCCTTCCTGAATGTGTTCCATCTTCTTTTTGATAATCAAAGCGTTGAGTCGCCTTTGTTTCTTCCTGATTTGTTTTCATGTATTTGTATGATCTTTGTTCACTTTTATTCATTCAAGATTGATGAGTTATGTTTAAGTCTTTCACGATTTGATCATTTTGGCTTCAGGGCTCAAGGTGTCGACACTTTTTGTTAGAAAGTGTTTATGAAG
>BRYE01000019.1:4845000-4855000 GCA_030159115.1 Actinidia arguta var. hypoleuca
CTAGTGCGCAGGTCGCCCCAATTTAAGCCGAGATCCAGTGTCGAGGCCGAGGAGCAATTCAGATTGTTGGTTGCTCTCCTAGATTTTTACCACAACAGTTTGGCACTGTCTGTGGGAATGAAAGTTCTCTCCTATGCACTTGCGCAATCGATTATTATCCAGACCAAGCACTAGCAGCCCTCTAGATAATAGAGCCCTCCGATGGCTAATGCTAGCCAAGCTCCAAATCTAGAGGGTCTTCATCATGAGATACGCGGTATGGCTGAACAGATGAGAATCATGAACGAAAATAACGCCCTCCTCATACAGCACCTCACCACGAATAATCGCCCACCACCTCCTCCGGCTCCTCGTCGTTCTCATCCATCAGGGAACGAATCTCAAATTCACCATAGTACCGGACGAGACAGGCGCCATCATTCTCCTAGTCCTCACCCTCGACGAGAAAGGAGCCCATCGCTAGAATCATCATCCAACAAGACGCCAGGGTTGGAAAGCGAAGAGGTAAGGCGTGGTAGGTCTCCTCGTCAGGTCCATCAGGAACTAGGGCGCCAAGATATATCCACTTCTCAGAAGATTAGGGATCTGGACGCCCCCTTAGATGCCATCAACACGGGGACCAGTGCCCCAATAACCGTAGACGCTTTGATTAGACAAACTGAACCACTTTTCACCCAAAGAATAATGAGAGCCAAGGTGTCATCCAGATTCAAACTACCTACTCAGCTCGGGATCTATGAGGGCAAAATAGATCCTATGGATCACTTGGATTCTTATAAAAATCTAATGTATCTCCAAGAGTACTTGGACGAAATCATGTGCAAAGTTTTTTCTGCTACACCGAAGGGTTCGGCGAGGTTGTGGTTCCGGAAGTTATCTCTTGGAACCATCGATTCATTTGGTAATCTGAGCAGGCTTTTCGTCGCCAATTTCATGAGCTGCAGGATCAGGCAGAAAAATGCATCCCACCTTTTCACTATCCACCAGAAGGAAACGGAGAACCTAAAGGATTATGTGAAGAGATTTAACCAGGCCATATTAGAAGTTGAAGATCCCAGTGACAAAGTAGTCGTCATGGCAATGATGGAAGGACTTCGCCCAAGTCCCTTATTCAATTCTCTGTCCAAGAATGTTCCAGAGACGTTGTCCGTTCTCCAAAGTAAAGATGATAAGTACATCGCCGCGGAGGAACTGGCCGAAGCCAAACGGAGGCGAAGAGGAAAAGATGACCATAAAAGAAAAGAGCCTGATGCAAAGCGATCTGATTACAGGGGCGATGAACGGAGGAGCAAGAAGCCTAATAAAGACTCAAGACGGACCAATGACGGGCGACCTCGTACCCCACCTCGTCGCACAGAATTGGTGTTACCCCCACTCAATGCTCCTATTGCCCAAGTTCTTACAGAAATTAAGCATGAAGAGTTCGTCAAGTGGCTCTCGAAAATCAAAACTGATCCCCGAAAGAGAAATAAGAACAAGTATTATGAGTTTTACCGAGATCATGGCCATAACACAGAAGACTGCTTTCACCTGAAGGAGTAAATAGCCGACCTTATCAAACGAGGGTATTTGAGAAAGTATGTTGGTGATCGCCCTTCCCCCAATTCACTAGAGAAGATACGGCGACAATCGACCTACTACTGGAGACATACAGGTAATCCACGACGGGTTTGGATCGGGAGGAAGCTCGAATTCGTCCAGAAAAAGGCATGCTAGAAGTGCTGGTAGGCTGTCCAAAGAAGTTTATAATCTCTCCTCGCCAATGGCGATATTCACCCGCCAATCACCTTCAACAATGATGACTTGAGAGGTCTGCATTTACCTCATGACGACGCCTTGGTCGTTTCAGCCATCATCGCCAATTTTACCGTCCAAAGAATCTTGATCGATAATGGTAGTTCGGCTGACATCTTGTTCATATCGGCATTCGAAAAAATGAAAATAGGGCTTAATAAATTACATCCCTTCCTGACCCCTTTGGTGGGATTCAGAAGAAATGTGACTCATCCGCTAGGATGGGTTAAGTTGCTTGTTACTTTGGGAACAGAACCTCGCCAAACTACCATTTGGCAGGACTTTATTGTGGTAGATTGCCCTTCCCCCTACAATGCCATTTTAGGTCACCCGACTCTAGGCAGGACTAGGGCGATCACCTCGACGTACTACCTAAAAATAAAGTTTCCTCTTTCAGCAGGGATGGGCGAGGTAAGGGGTGACTAGAAAGTGGCCAGACAATGTTTTATTACGGCTATGAAATTCAAAACCTCCCCAGCACCGAATACCCTATAGCAATTACCGACCAACGATGGCGAGATGGAATCTCTGAGGGACGAGGTGGAATTGGTTGTCTTGATAGATCCCCGAGAAACCGAGAACACCAAACCCCTTGAAGAAACTACCCCGATCTCCATACATCCAGAATATCCTCATCGCCACGTTATGATCGGAACTGAACTTACCAACGAATTGTGCAGTGCTTTAGTGGAATTCTTAAAATGAAACTTTGATATTTTTGCCTGGTCACAGGGCGACGTCCCGGGTATTGATCCCCAAGTTGCCATGCATAAGTTACATACCAATCTAGGAAATCCTCTAGTTCGCCAGAAGAGAAGGAAATTTGCCCCTGAGTGACTCAGAGTTATTGACGAAGAGGTTACCAAACTCATCAAGGCTAAGGTTATCAAAGAGGCCCATTACCCGGAATGGTTGGCCAATGTCATCGTCGCCTCTAAAAAAGGAGAAAAGTGGAGAGTATGTGTTGACAATACTGATCTCAACAAGGCATGCCCAAAAGACAGTTTCCCTCTGCCAAAAATTGATTTAATAATCGACGCCACATCTAAGCATGAGCTTCTTAGTTTCATGGATGCCTTCTCAGGATATCACCAGATCAAGATGTTCCCCCCCGATATGGAAAAGACTTTATTTATCACGGAACGAGGGTTATACTGGTACAAGGTCATGCCATTTGGTCTCAAAAATGCTGGGGCTACATATCAAATATTAGTGAACAAGATGTTCAAAGAGCTGATTGGAAAGACCATGGAAGTATACATAAACGACATGCTCATCAAGAGCCTCTAAGCAGACAACCACATCGCCCACCTTGAAGAAGCTTTCAACATTCTAAGAAAACACCAGGTGATGTTAAATCCTTCCAAATGCATTTTTAGCGTATCGTCCGGGAAATTCTTAGGGTTCTTGGTAACCAAACGAGGGATTGAAGCAAACCCGGACCAGATTCAGGCTCTACTCAGAATGAGCTCGCCTAAAAATGTTCATGAAGTTCAGCAGTTAACTGGGCAAATTGTCGCCCTCAACCGGTTTGTTTCCAAATCAGCGGACAGATGTTTACCATTCTTCAAAATCCTAAGAAAAAATCAAAATTTTCAGTGGATAGAAGAATCGGAGGAAGTGTTTCAACAGCTCAAAAAGTATCTGGGATCACCTCCTCTACTTGTGGTTCCGACCACGGGAGAAGAACTGTTTGTATACCTCTCCATTTCGCCCACAACAATAAGTGCCGTGCTCGTCCGAGAAGTGGACCAAGTTCAGAAACAGGTATATTATGTTAGTAAGGTATTAATGGGTGCTGAGAACAGATATATAATGATTGAGAAGCTCGCCTATGCCCTTCTAATCGCCGCCAAAAAACTTCGCCATTATTTTCAAGCCCCCCCATCATCGTGATGACTGATCAACCGTTAAAGCAGATTCTCCAACGACTAGATACCTCGGGGAGACTCCTGAAATGGTCCATCGAGTTGAGCGAATTTCATATTGACTACAAACCAAGGACAGCGATAAAAGCCCAAGCTTTAGCTGACTTCGTGGCTGAATCCACTCATCACACAGATCTAGAAGTCCTCTCGGAGACGGAGATTCCAAACCTAGACAAAAACCTCGATAGCTCGGAAAAGGACCTCAACAGCTCTAGTGAAGAGCTTGAGAAATGAAAATTGTTTGTAGATGGATCTTCCAATCAACACGGATGCGATGCAAGGCTTGTTCTCCAAATCTCGGAAGGTGAACAGATGGAATATGCTATATGGATTGGGTTTAAAGTCACCAACAACGAAGCCGAGTGCGAAGCGCTCCTCGCCGGATTACGGGTCACCACCAGATTGGGAGTCAAATCAATTGATGCTTACAGTGATTCACAACTAATGGCAAACCAAGTTCAGGGAGATTACCTCGCCAGGGACGTACGAATGGCAGCTTATTTAGATGAAGCCAAAAGTTTAACTCAGAAAATCAAAAGTTTCACCATTCAACAGATCCCGAGAGAAGAAAATAGAAAAGCTGATGCCCTAGCCAATCTTGCTTCAACTTTTGATTTCATATCAGACAGAAGTATACCCCTAGAATTTTTGTCCAAACCAAGTATTGAGGTCGCCAAAATCGTCTGTCCAACGAAAACGGACCCGACATGGATGGATGAGATCATCGCATACCTCTAGAACGGCACACTACCAACAGATAAACTTTAAGCTTGTCGAATCTGCTATAGATCTGCAAGGTTCTGCCTACTTTATGGGATTTTATATAAACAATCTTTCTTAGGTCCTCTCCTAAGATGTCTCCGACCTGACAAAGCCAATTATGTGATGAGAAAAATCCATGAGGGCATCTACGAAAATCATTCAGGGGAGAGGTCACTGGTACGAAAAGTAATTCGCCAAGGCTATTTCTGGCCCCAGATGGGACGTGATGCAACAACATACACTAGGGAGTGCGACAAATGCCAGAGATTCGCACCATCTAACCACCTTCCCCACACTGATATGGTGCCAATTACCAGCCCATGGCCATTCGCCCAATGGGGGATAGACATACTGGGACCTTTGCCTCAAGCTCTATTACAGATAAAATTCTTGATCGTCGCCATTGATTACTTCACCAAATGAGTGGAAGCCGAGCCGTTAGCCAAAATCACCGAGAAGAATACAAGGAATTTTTTTTGAAAAAGTATCGTCTGCCGATTTGGAATTCCCAAAGTTCTCATCTCGGACAACGCCAGGCAATTCGACAATGATGGATTCAAACAATTTTGCTCAAATCTCGCCATATCACATCATTTTTCCTCGCCTGGTCACCCTCAAGCCAATGGCCAAGTGGAAGTTACTAATAGAACCATCCTTAGAAATTTGAAAACAAGATTGGAGAAATCCAAAGGTGAATGGGTAGAAGACCTATCGAGCATATTATGGGCATATCACACGATTAGTAGGATTCCTACTGGTGAAATGCCTTATTCCATGGTTTATAGAACTGAATTAGTGATACCCGTCGAGATCGGAATGCCGAGTTTTAAGACTTCAAACTACGATAAAGATAGCAACGAAGGCGGGCTGAGACTCAACCTCGACCTCCTTGATGAGAAACGGGAGCAAGCAAGCATACACCAAGCAGCTTATAAACATCAAGTCGCCAAATATTTCAATCAAAGAGTCAAACACAGGTCATTCTTACCTGGCAACCTAGTCCTACGAAAAGTTATCCTATCAACTAAAGAGCCAAACGCAGGGAAACTAGGCCCAACATGGGAAGGCCCTTATAAGGTCATCAAGGTATCTAGACCGGGGACTTATTGGCTAGAAGATATGAACGGGAAGGCACTCCTCCATCCTTGGAACGCTGAGCATCTGAAAAAATATTTCCAATGACGTTCAGTCAGCTTGCTTGGACAAAATAATTATAATGATTCCCAGATTATTTCAAGTAATAAAACTTCTCCAGTTTATTTCAGTCATCGCCAATTGTAGGATAGAAATTGCCTATTCAAGATCGCCACTTCATTATAAAATGACGGAGACATCTTGATCACCTAAATCAAGATCGCCAATTCATTGTAAGATGATGGAGGCATCTTGATCGCCTAAATTCATGATCTCCAGTTCATTGAAAAATGACGGAGGCATCTTGATCGCTTAATTCAAGATCGCCAGTTCATCGTAAGATGACGGAGGCATCTTGATCGCCTAATTCAAGATCGCCAATTCATTGTAAAATGACGGAGCATCTTGATCGCCTAAGTCAAGATCGCCAATTCATTGTAAAATAATGGAGGCATCTTGATCGCCTAAGTCAAGGTTGCCAGTTCATCATAAGATGATAGAGGCATATTGATCGCCAATTTCAAGGTTGCCAGTTCATCAAAAGATGACGGAGGCATCTTGTTCGCCTAAAGCAAGATCGTCAGTTCATCGTAAGATGAAGGCATCTTGATCGCCTAATTCAAGATCGCCAGTTCATTGCAAAATGATGGAGGCGTCTTGATCGCCAATTTCAAGGTTTCCAGTTCATCAAAAGATGACGGAGGCATCTTGATCGCCTAAAGCAAGATCGCCAATTCATCGTAAGATGAAGGCATCTTGATCGCCTAATTCAAGGTTGCCAATTCATCGTAAGATGACGGAGGCATCTTGATCGCCAATTTCAAGGTCGCCAATATTGTAAAACGACAAGTTTAAAAAAAAAACTAAGTACGCCAGAACGAAAGTTGCTCACATCGCCGAAATTAAAGTAATATTCATTTAACGCGAAATTACAAAAAAATAAAAATAAAAAATTATTACATTCAAATTACATTATGGTAAAGGGGGATGGTTGTCGTCACCTTGAGGATTTGCGTCGCCCTGAGGATTCGCATCTCCTTTTTCAACAGTTTCTTCATCTCCCTCCCCTTCTGCTTCCTCGTCCTCTTCGGCGAGCAGGTCAAGATTGAGACCCATCTCCTCCAAGTCTATGGCAAGGTCGGGATGATGGCGGTAAAGCTGTCGTTTACAAAAATCAAACCCTTCGCCAAAATACTTCGAGGAAGCGCTTTCAACAGCCTCGGAGAAATCCGACGAGGATTTAAATTCTTCGACAGCCAATTTTCCAGATCAGTCAATTCTTTCCCTCAAGTCCACCACCAGAATCCCAGCCTTTCCCAAACTGTCGGCGAGGGTGTCTCTTTCATCCTTTAACTTGGCGAACTCGTCACCGACTTGCTGCTCTCGAGCTCGGGCCTCGGTCAGTTGCTGCTCCAGATCGGCGGATAACTTTTGGAGGCAAGAAACTTCGTTGTCCAAAGAGGCAGCTCGCCCTTGTTGAAGGGATGCCTCTTCGAAGTTTCCCTGCTTTTCACAGCCAATGAAGATCTAAACACAAGCGCCTGCTACAAACATATCTTATTAGATCAAACTGAGCATGTTTAACAAGGATAAAACAATCAGAAGTTAGTATCGAAATAATACCTGGCCAACAGCCTGAAAAAACTTTGAGGCAGTCTGGTCCAAAGATAATTGCCCCACCTTTTCTTGATCCGTAGGAGGGATTACTCCTCGGAGGATCTTCTCGACCACAGAAGGGCTCCCCAGAATGGAGGCCCTTGCACCGAGGACAGTACCCAACGAAGGCGAGCTCCTCTCCGGGGGTCTGAAAGAGGTGGTGGCCCTCGAATGGTCTGCTGGACCAGACTTCTTTTGGGGTTCAGGAGTGGGGGCGAGCCCCTTTCCTTTGGAATCATCCCCCAACTTCGCCTTCTTGCTCGGTGAGGTGGGAGGTTCTTCCATCGGACGCTTCTTGCCAATTACCACTCCCTTAATGAGCGCGTATTTTTTAGCCGAGCTCTCGCCTATGGCTTTCTCCACTCTCTCGCCGAGCTTCTTCAAGCTAATTCTCTTCGACATAGCTGCAAAATAAAAAACAAACATCAGACATGAAAAGATTAACCAACAAGAATAGTAAGGTTTTATACCATCCGATTTAAGCTCAGGGGGTAGCTCGAAACCCGACCAGAATTCTGATGTCGAGTTTGAGCTCGATCCCAAAGTCGAACAAAATTCTAAGATGGGGTCTCGAATTTCCCCCCCAACCATCTTAACAAAGTCAGGTCGGGAATGTGAGGTACGATCCTCTTCAGTTCTTTCCTAACAGTCCCTAAGTATTCTAGTGAGTCATCTCGGGAATGGATGTCTTGATGAAGATATTCACCATGGGAAGGGCGGGACTCACTCGTTTCACCCGACGTTGATGACATATGAGGCTGTTCGCCCTCTGTCCCAGATGCCACGGGTCTGGGAGAACAGAAAACTTTACGAAATGCCTTGGTTTTAAGAAGCATGGGGACCATATAGCGCCCACGTTCCGCCACCGATTGTGAAATTTTGTCAAAAAATTCCTGCTCATACCCGAGCAACGTGGGCAGATCGTGGAAGCATTTATCTGAAAAGATACCCATGTTAATTTTAATCTTATTAATAAATATACCAAAATTATTGGTGGAATAAAAACCGACCTGGAATGTTACATGACCTCGGAACCCTTGGCACTCCCTCCCGAGGTTCCTCGTCGAAGAGCTCCCAGCTATCCCCAAAGGCCAAGAAGAATTTGGTTTTCCACCCCTTCACGTTGCTGGGGTATCCTTCAAGGATGGTTTTCTTGTACCTCGCCTTGAAGTAAAGCCACCCTTGGTCCGGTTTAGGGTTATTATTAAGGAAAAAAATGTTCCTAAACTCGAAAAGAGTCATTGAATATTTATGTACTCGCCACAACGACAAGGCGCCAGCGATACTTCGCCACGTGTTGGGGACAAGCTGAGGGGGACAGATCTTATAAAATAGTAAAATTAACCTAACTATAGGAGGAATAGGAAAACGAAGGCCCGTAGGAAAGGAGGCCTCGTAAAAGGCTACCTCGTCAGGGCGGGTTGAAAGAATAGTTTCGTTCTCCTCAGGAAGTTTGAGCTGTACATCCTGAAGGAAGGAATAAGTCTCCCTAAGCAAGTCTAGCTCCTCGGGAGTCATAATATTATGTTCTTTTCCTACGGAAGGGTAAACATCACCTAAAGGGGCGACCTCAGGAACGGATGGATCTTCCATTGGCAATTTGGGAGATTGTCTTACTTCGTCAGTAATATATGACGATCCTTCTCCTAGATCGTCGGATACCCATGAAGGCAAATAATCCAAATCTGAAGGACTCACCTTAGACCTATAGGACATAAAACTAAAAATGAGAACGAAGACTTGGTTACTTACTATGCTAGGAGACGAAAGGCGACCACAGGCAGAGGCGAGGAGAAATTCAGAGCGGGAAGGGCGACCACAAACGAAAATGAGGAAAACAAGTGCTATTGGTTTGGCAGAAAAGGATGTAAATGAATGGGTGGCACCCCTTTTATATAGGGAAAAATGACAGATAAGATCCATCCACTTCAACGGCCCAGATTAGGCGACCTTTTAAAATTCGAGCCCAACACCGCCTATCCGCCAAGAGTCATTATGGCGCCGCCTTTTTCTCTCAAACTTTCTTGCAAAAATTAATGCCCTAGTCCACGTGTCTAAGCGAGAGAAGGGGCGCATTTAATGCGTTCCCACATGGGTCTAGGACTTTTAATGTTTTTACTCAAAGGTCCTGAATATCTCGGCGCTTTGAGTAGGGGCTACTGATGTGGGATAATTCGGACAAGTCCTGAATCTAATATGTTCCGAGCAGGGCATGTCGCCCTGATATTCCAAACATTCACCTTCTTGGTCGCCTCGTATTATTGAGGGCTCCACTTCTAAAATAGTTCCTTGAGATCGCCATTGGGCGAGGTGGTTCATCTCGCCTGAAGCAGAGACGTCTCCCCGAAGACTTGATTCTCCAAAAGGACTAATCCTCCATTAGAAGTCTATTGTCATGAGACTCCTCCGTCATTCTTCTGCCCAATTGGAGTCCACCTCCATGAAGAGTTCCATCTCTACAAGAGAACTATCTCCAATACACTCCAGCTCCATCACGACGCCTATAATTGCGGGTTACTCACCAGTTGACAGCCTCTTGATATTAATCTCCAGATTTTATTGGGATATCTTTCCATACTTATCCTTCCGAGGAAATCGACATGATTAATAGACACAGCTCATTGCTCCGTCTATATAAAGGCTGCTCCCCCATAACTAAAAAGGTACGCTCAACACAGGCACCACACACACTTATTGTCGTGCTCTCTATACTGCCTTAATTTATC
>BRYE01000019.1:4865000-4870000 GCA_030159115.1 Actinidia arguta var. hypoleuca
TAGGTGGAAAAGTCTGTTTACCTTTCCTTAGTTTAGGATCAAGTAGCTCGAGCTCAAGTTTGAGCTCAAGCTCGGTGGCCTGGTCAGATCTACAACTACCCCCTGAGATCAGATCAGATGGTATTACCTTCTTTCTTTTCCAAGTACTTTATCTCATTTGTTAACTAACTCTTGTTCAATTTGCAGTTATGTTGAAGAAGATAGATATGAAGAAGCTCAACCAATTGGAAAAAAGAGGTAGATCCAAGGGCGTCATTCCAATGATGAAAGGCATTACCATAGGTGAGAAATGACCACGGGATGAGACGCCCAACATCTTGCCTATAAAGAGGGGCAAAAAAGCTGTTGATGTTAAGGAGAAGGGGACCATGTCACCGCCTGAGAACAAAAAGAAGGGCCCAAGACTCTAACCAGTTCTAAGGCGACGTCAAGAAAAGTAGTGAACAAGAGAGTGACACTTGTTGTTGCCTCTAGGGAGGGTACTTCGGCCTATCCAAGTGCTATCTTAGGGCTTAACGCCTCTATGCTGGAAAATCCTTCGTGGCGGAAAAACTCCTCGAAGGCATGATCCCACCTTTCACGAGGGAAGAAGTGGACATGCCAACACCGGATCCATTCGAGATGAAATGGTACCAGCCCAGAACATGGCCAAAGAGCTAGAAGGTTGAATAATCGATCTTGAGGCCGAGAAGCAGGAGACCGCTAAAGGCCTGCAAAAAATGAAGGATGACCACGTTGTCTCCCTAGAGAGGCTGGAAAAAGAGATTGCCGTCCTAAGGGGGAAGGAGGTCCTCACCAAGGAGTCAACAGTTGAAGACTATAAAGCTTCAGACAACTTTCAAGATGTTGTGGAATAGACAACTTCCAAGTACTTCAACGAGGGCTTGACTTATGCAAGAAGTAGTTCGGGCATCTCATTCTGAGCTCGACATCCAAGGCCTCCAAATTGACCCCGAGATGATTGAGGACGAGGAGGAGGAGAAGGCCGAGCTGGATAACAACCTTTCTCCCTAGTAGGCATCTGTATGTACATTTTTTTTTATGTAATGGTGAGATTAATAAGATAGCAATTTCCCTTCATATTACTATCTTCTTGCAAGTTTTATATTTCTTCCATGAAAAAGTATTTGTCTCTATTGGCAATATTACGACTAATGAAACTGGCGAGATGAACTTGGCGAGCAAAACTTAATCAACTAGCGAACAAAACTGTTAGGTGAACATAAAAAGTTTAACTCAATTTAATCAGGCAACCATTTAAACTTTATTCTTGGCGAGTAAAACGATCAGGCGAGCTCAATGCTTTGGCGAATAATTTGCAATTCTCAAAACAATTTGTATCCCTTGGCAAATAAATTTGGCGATGTAAAGATAGTTAAGTGGGCGATGTTAATAACGATCTCAAATTTGGCGACAACCATATGTTTGATCTAATTGAATTAATCCATTTAAATGGGAAAAGTAGCGACATCTCATTTTGGCAATCTAAACACCATTGGTGATGACCACAAAATTGAGTTGGAAAAATTGGCAATTATATTAAGATAACGACTATAATTACATGGAAATTGACAATCACAATCACAACATAATAAGATTTTGGCGAGGACAAATAACATTATTTTGGTGACTAAATGAGCTATTGGTAATACGTTTTCAAATGTTCGGCATTCCAGGAATGAGGTAGTACTTTTCCTTTTATGTCTTCCGATCAGTAAGTTCTTGGCCTAGTCACTTTGACAACTCTATAGGGACCTTCCCACGTAGGGCCGAGCTTCCCAATGTTAATTTTCTTTGTAGACCAAGTTATTTTCCTTAGGACCAAGTCGCCGGGTAGGAACGACCTGTGTTTAACTCTTCGATTATAGTACTTGATGACTTGATACTTGTAGGCAGCTTGGCGCACCTCAGCTCTCTCTCTCTCCTCATCAAGGAGATCAAGGTTAAGCCTTAGCTCTGCTTCGTTGTTCTCCTTGTCGAAATTCAATATCCTGAAGCTAGGCATTTCTATTTCTACTAGTATGACTGATTTTATCCTATACACAAGTGAGTATGGCGTCTCGCCTATAGGGATTATGCTCGTCGTGTGGTAATCCCATAGTACACTTGGAAGGTCTTTTGCCCATTCATTTTTTGGATTTTTCTAACCTTGCCTTTAGATTATTCAGGATCATTCTGTTTGTGACTTCCACTTGACCGTTTGCTTGAGGATGACCAGGCGAAGAGAAATGGTTGGAGATGGCAAGGTCCGAACAAAATAGCTTGAACCCATCATTGTCAAATTACTTTGCGTTGTCCGAGATGATAACTTTTGGAATCCCAAAGTGACAAACGATACGTTTCCAAACAAAGTTCTTGGTATTCCTTTTAGTGATTTTGGTGAGGGGTTCCGCTTCTATCCATTTCGTGAAGTAATCTATTGCGACAATCAAAAATTTTCTATGCAATAATGCTTGAGGGAGAGGTCTGAGTATGTTTATACCCCATTGAGCGAATGGCCATGACTAGTCATTGGCACCATATTGGAATGAGGAAGGTGATTAACTGGAGCGAACCTCTAACATTTGTCGCATTTTCTGGTGAATGTCATTGCATCTTGCTCCATCTGAGGTCAAAATATCCTTGGCTAACTGCCTTCCTAACCAGTGATCTAGACCCAAAATGATTTTTGTAGATGCCTTCATGAATCTCCCTAAGTACATAATCTGCTTCCTTTGGTTGGAGACATCTCAGGAGTGGGCCTGAGAAGAACCTTTTATACAATGTTCCGTGGAGGATGAAAAATCTGTTTGACCAATACTGAATCTGTCATGCTTGGAGTTTATCAGATGGCAGCTCCCCATTTTTAAGATACGCATTGATGTCATCCATTCATGTCAAATTAGCTGTTGCTTGACAAATGATTTTGGCAATATTAATACTTGGATTTGGCAAGAACTCCAAAGGAGCACTCCTGTTCGAGATGAAATTGAAGGCTGAGGCTAGGTTAACCAAGGCATCAGCCTTTTTGGTCTCTTCCATGGGAATTTGGTGGATCTTGAAATCTTTGATCTTCATTGATATGGCCTTCACTTCATCTAGATATGCCACCATTCTGAGGTATTTGGCGAGGTAATCTTATTAGACTTGATTTACCACAAGTTGGGAATCACTATAAACGTCTAAGGATTCTACTTCCAATTTAGCTACTATTCTTAAACTGGCAAGGAGAGATTCATATTTGGCCTCGTTGTTAGTGGCTTTAAATCTGATACGTATAGCATACTCCATTTACTCTCTTGAAAGGGTTTGGAGAACAAGCCATGCACCACAGTCGTACTGGTTGGATGATCCATTTACAAACAGTTTCCACCTGGCAAGGTCATCATCTTGGTTTTGTTCTTTATGGGCCTACATCTCAAGATCTGGAGTAGTGTCATATGTGAATTTGGCTATGAAATCAGCTAATGCTTGGGCCTTGATCGCCATCCTTAGTCGATAACTGATGCGAAATTTGCTTAACTCAATGGACGACTTAAGTAATCGTCCAGAGATATTAGGTCATTGGAGAATCTGTTTTAAGGGCTGATCTGTGAATATAACGATAGGATGTGCCTAAAAATAGTGGCAGAGCTTTCTTGCAGCGATCATAAAGGCGTAGGTGAGCTTCTCGATCTTTAAGTATCTAGTCTTAGCTCCCATGAGGACTTTACTGTCATAGTATACTAGCTTCTGAATTTTGTCTGCTTCCTTGATGAGCACAGCACTTACTTATTGCGGTGGTCGACATAGACAGATACAGGATGAGCTCCTTGCTCATGTTAGGAATTGTGAGTAAAAGGGCAACCCAAGATACTCTTTCAGCTACTAGAATGCCATCTCGGATTAGTCTATTCATTCAAAGGCTTTATTCTTCCTCAAAATCTTAAAGAATGGTAGACATTTGTATGCTGACTTTGAAATGAATTTGTTAAGAGCCGTAACTCGCCCAATCAATTATTGTACTTCAGGTATGTTCCTAGGTGAGCTCATCATGAGTAAAGCTTGAATCTGGTCTGGGTTTGTCTCAATTCCTCATTTAGTTACTAGAAAACAAAAGAATTTTCCAGATAATATGCCAAAAATACACTTGAAGGGGTTTAACATCATCCGATGTTTACGAAGGATACTAAACGTATCTTCCAAGTGGAAGACGTGATCAACTGCTTTAAGACTCTTCACAAACATGTCGTCAATGTAAACTTTCATTGTCTTCTTAATCATCTTCTTGAACATCTTGTTGACTAACCTTTGGTACGTTGCCCTTACATTCTTTAATCCAAACAGCATGACCTTGTAACAATATAGTCCTTGTTCCATGATAAAAGAAGTTTTCTCTATGTCAGGAGGATGCATTTTGATCTGATGATATCCTGAGAAGGTAACCATGAAATTGATGAATTCATGCTTGGAGGTTGCATCAACTATTAGATCAATCTTTGGCAGAGAAAAACTATATTTGGGGGGCGACGACGACGTTAGTTAACCAATCTGGTTGTTAAAACTACCTTGTTTAGGTCAATAAAATCAACACACTATCCATTTTCTGCCCTTTTTAGGGGCGACAACAACATTAGCTAACTAATCTGGGTAATGAGATTCCCTGATGACATTGATCTTGATGAGCTTGGTCACCTCTTCCTCTATGACTTTCAAATGTTCAGGACCGAACTTCCTTTTTTTTGGGTGGACTGGAGGATAATTAGGGTGAGTAAAAAATTTATGAATAGCGATCTGAGGATCTATTCTTGGGACGTCACCATGTGACCACGTAAATATGTCATAGTTTTTCTATAAAAATCCCACCAAAGCATTTCGCAGTTTCTCAGTTGATTCAGTTCCAATCATAATGTGGCGATTTGGGTAGTCGGGGTGTATAAAAATTGGGGCCACTTCCTCCAAAGGTTCGGTGTTTTTCGTCTCTCGAGGATCAACAACGGGTGTATCTTTTACTTCGTCTATCAGCGCCTCCATCTCGGCAT
>BRYE01000019.1:4890000-4895000 GCA_030159115.1 Actinidia arguta var. hypoleuca
CCTGAGATTTGTTGGTGATGTAGCAAGTTTAGGTATAAATGTCAGCTCTGTTATTTCAATTATTCCTTTGTGTTTTCTTGGCACTCAGTAGTTTGTTTTGGTTTGTCTATAGAGCCTGTAGAGAGTGACCGCTATCCTGGAGCACATGAAGCAAGAGTCTGCTGAGCTTAAGAGGTCGAAGAAGAAGGTCATCAATTTTGAATCTGAGTTGAAGTTAGCAAAGCTTGTCCTTGCCACTGTTGACTAACTCAAGTTGGTTCTGGCTACTATAGTGGAGGCTTGGGATGTTGGCTATGTGGCTGTCACCAAGGCCTAGAATGAGTTGTTACTATTTTGGCTCAAAGGGACAAGGTTCTATAGAATCTGGACGAGCTTTAGAAGGTGGCCTGCAGCCCGGTGTATGAGTGAGCATTCAATGAGGGCATCATCCAAGCTGGTGATAACTATGACCAACCGGTGCTGAACTTTGTCCTGGCATTTATCCAAAAAGTTTGATCGCCTGCTTGATTGAGCTTGTCATTTCTATAGAACATTTAGCGTGGACCAAAGCAGCACTGGAGGTTGAGCTCCAGGATTTTCCTAATCCCTATCTGTCCCTCATTCTACCCAACTTCAATTAAGAAGATTATATGAACTAGTTGGTTGAAAAGGATGATGACATAGCTCTAGAGGTTGATCTCGCGGACAAAGGCGATGCGCTCAAGAGGTGGCGCTTCCGGAGTTGGCAGAGATGGAGGTGGAGAGCTTGATGGAAGGACTAAAGATATTGATCAAGAGCTCCCCCTGAAGTGTAGAGCATTTTGTTGCTGTTAGGGAGACATTTTTTTACTTTTTTATTTTGAAAGCACATTTTTAAGACAATTTTTGTAAAGTATATGCAATGCTTTTTTCTTCCCCAATCTTTCTTACCTTTACTCTAGCTCTTTTCTGCCTTACAAAATACTTGTTGTTTGTATAACTCATCAAACATAGCTCAAAACTTATAAGACGCTCGGCTAACTCTTTCTAAATTTCTACTAACATGGGTATGCCTCTTGGTATAGAGCTTGGAACATGGGTAAAGTTCGATTAACTTTTCCTAATGTTGTAGCTGTTCAACAAAGTCATAGCTTGGTATGGCTTCGATTCAGCTTGTTCGGGCAAGCTTTGTTTATGCCTTAACAAAAATCTGGTATTTTTGCATGTTTATAGTGTACATGTTGCTTTTCTTTCTTGCCTTAAAGTGTTCAAGCCCGAGCTTGAATGGTTCTATGGATTGGCCTCGTGTTGTCTAAGACATCTCAAGCTTGTGCTTTGAGTGAATGGGGAATGCATCCCGATTTAAGTTTATTTTGAAAAATCTTACTAAGATTTTTGCAAACTTGTGCAAAAAAAGTGAAACTTTGATCGAGCTATGTGTATTTTCAAAATGTTTGTGAATTTGTGTTTCAAGAGTTTTGACACTATTGTCATTAATTTTAGTAAATAGAGAGTTTTAATAGTAACAAGAAACTTAATATAATAGCAAGCTCAATTTAGAGAAGTTATATTCTATTGGTAGTATTTCCTCAAGTTCTTGAAATTCATAGGTCTCGGGATTTGCTTCCCCTTGATATCCTCAAGATGATAGGCTCCTTTTCTTGTAAGCTTAGTTGTCTTATATGGACCTTCCCAGTTGAGACTGAGTTTTCCATCCGTCGGGTCGTTGGTGTAGACCAGCTCTTCCACAGAGAATTCTATATGCTGGACTGTCCTATTATATGTCTTTGCCAATTGTTTTTGATAGTTGGCCAGTCGTATTAATGCATTTTCTCTTTGTTCCTTAGCACGGTCGAGATCCCAAGCTAATAGTTCAAAGTTGTTATTTTTGTTATAAGCTTTGGTTTGTATTGTGGGCTAACCTACCTCTAGTGGGATTACAACTTCAAATCCAAAATCCAAAGAGTAATGTTTTGTTCGTTGCTTTCCGTGGTGTGATCTGATAGGCTTACAAAATGTTTGGTAGTTCTTCGACCCACTTGCCTTTGACTTTTTCAAGCCTCTTTTTGATTCCATTCATGATTGCTTTGTTGGTGGCATCGGCATCGGGTAGCTCAGTGTTGAGTTGTAAAATTTAATCTTCATTTGCTCAACAATTCTTTGACTTTTTGGCCACAAACTGTCTTTCGTTGTCTAACACAAAAGCTTTTAGGATGCTGAACTTGGAGAAGATGTTTCTGCGGATAAATCTGATTACATCCACCTCTCTAATTTGGGATAGTAGTTCGGCCTCCACCCATTTTGTGAAGTAGTCTATTACTGTCAGTAAAAATTTCTTATTCACTAGAGCTCAAGGCAGGACTCCTACGAGGTCCATTCTCCATTGGTCAAAGGGCCATGGACTGGTGAGAGGAGTCAGGTCCCTAGTTGGTTGATGAATGAGTAGGGAAAAGAGTTGACATTTTGTACACTTGGGCATCTTTTTGCATGAAAGGCCACCAATATCCTTGAGTTAGAGCTTCGTGGGCCAATGATCTTCTCTCAAAGTGCAGTCCGCATATGCCTTCATGAATCTTGAACAACACATATTCGACCAAGCTTGGATGAACACACAGAAGATAGGGGCTAGAGTAAGATCTTTTGTATAGATCTCTAGTGGGTAAGATCTAAAATCGCGTCGCCATTACTCGGAGTTTGTGTGCTTTCCTCTTGTCTTTAGGCATTTTGTTATGGTTCAAGAAATTCACTATATGGTCCATCCAGCTCAATCACATCTCAGTGTTCACTAGAATATTTTCTCGACAAAATTCGTGGCGAGGGACTGAGATTAAATCCATTGCAATGGTTTGTCCAACTTCTCCTTCAAAGACTGGTACTAATCCTACCAATGCATTTGAATTCGGTGAGGAAGGTCTTCGCTTGTTTGATCCCTTCCAACTTGTTTGATCTTGACTACTCTGAATTCAGTGAGGAAGGTCTTCACAATTGCTAAATATTTAGCCATCTTGGCTCTCTGAGCTTCAAATTTTTCTGTGACCTAGTTAATCACCAATTTGGAATCACTGAAGATATGAAGCTTAAGAACCTTTGGCTTGCTGGCAGACCTATGTCTTGCAATGAAAACCTCGTACTCAACCTCGTTATTTGTTGTAGGAAATTCAGCCAAGGCAGTGCTAAAAAATTGCCCATTCGAAACTTTTTAGAATAACCCCTGGCCCTAGACTATTTTTTTGTTTGTCAACAAATATTTTCTAGGCCGAGGAAAAAATGATTTGGTCTCAATTGTTAACCTCGAGCCCCTTAGTGATATCACCAATTGTGGTTACTTCTACAACCTAAAATGGTTCTTTGATAACCTCGGGACCTTCACATGTTGTTTTGGTCTCAAGTGATGTTCCTGTCGAGCTTTTCTCCTCTCTATGTGTAGGCTCTGAACTCATAGTTTGGAGTGAGAATTTGATGAATCGGTTTAGTGTTTTTGCTATTCCAGTTAATCTTTGAACTTCCTTTGTAGACTTAGGATTGACAAGACCATTGATTGCCATAATTTGCTCCGAATTTGCCTCAATTCCTCATCGAGTTACCAAGTGGCCTAGTAATTTGCTTGAGTTCACTCCGAAGGCACACTTGGTCGTATTCAGTCGAAGCTTGTGTTCCTTAAGTATTTCAAATACCTCTATGAGATCGTTCAAATGGTCTGACTCTTTCTTGCTTTTGACCACCAAATCATCAATGTAAGCATCCATGGTTTTCCAATTGATTGGTTTGAACATCTCGGTGATCATCCTCTAATATGTGGCTCTGGCGTTTTTCAGCCCAAAAGGCATGACCTTATAACAGAATATGTCATAGGGGGGTAATAAATGCAATTTTTTCTTGATCAGGCTCATGCATTACTATTGGGTGATAACCTCGGTATGCATCCAAGAATATCATTTGGACATGACCCAAGGTAGAATCCACTGGTTGATAGATTTTTGGCAAAGAAAAATAATTTTTTGGGCAAGCTCAGTTAAGGCTTGTGAAGTCAATGCAAACCCTTCAATTCCCAGTTTTCTTTTTTACCATGATTGTATTGGATAATCAGTTTGGGTAAAGAATCTCTGTGATTGCACTTGCTTCTTTCTTTAGTTTCTCAATCTCCTCAATCACCGCATCCACATGCTCGATTGTGGACTTTCTTCCCTGTAGTTTACTAGGGGGAAGGAAGTTTAGATCATGTTTAATGAAGTTGGGGTTAATCTCGGGCATCTCGTATGGAGTCAATGCAAAGACCTCTACATTAGCTATTAGCAATTGAATAAACTCGATTCTCTCTCGTTCTTTTAGGTTTGTACCAGTGAGAAAGAAATGATTCGAGCTTGGCTCATCAAGTTCATAACATATCAAGTCTTACACGACTTTGGCTTCGGGATTTCTTCCAACATCTTCTAGAACCTCATGCTCTTCTTCAACTAGTTGCACCTATTTCATGGCTGCTTTAGTAGAGACCGTGGTAAGGTAATATTGTTTGTTGGTTACTTGGTCTTCATAAAGGTTTTCCTCCCCTCGGGGGTGGCAAACTTAAGAACCTAGTGCAGCGTGGAAGCAACTCCCTTCATCCTGTGTAACTAGTCTCGGCCAACTATTGTGTTATAGAGGGAGAGAATCTTTACCATAATGAACTCTATCACCAACTCTTGGGAACTAACTCATACATTGAGGGTTATAGTTCCCAAGGGCCATGTGAGATTGAGTGTTAAACCCAACTAAGGAAGCTCGGGTAGGTTTTAAATCTTCTTTAGACGGATGAAGTTATTTAAACAGATCAAAGCACATGACCTCAACTGAACTGCTGGTGTCCACTAGGATTATCTTGACGTCATAATTATTAACTCGTAGCTGGATGACCAAAAGATCGTTGTGGGGGTGTTAGACCCATTCTAGATTAGCTTTGGTAAAGGTGATGCTACCTGGCTCAAATTTATACCGTCTTGACTTCTTGGCCATTGGCTGGATCGATAGAATCTCGTGCATTTGTCAGACAATGTATATCTCCCCCC
>BRYE01000019.1:4900000-4907500 GCA_030159115.1 Actinidia arguta var. hypoleuca
AATTTTACAAAAAGTATGTGTAGTCAATTTGAAATAACTCGAAGAGCATTCCGAGCTCTATCTGATAAATTCGTCTAAACATACTAGTAAATTTTTTTGAGAAGAGTTAGCCGAGCTCCGAGAGAGTTTCGAGCTCTTTCTCTTGAAAATTTTACACAAAAAGTATGTGTAGTTAATTTTAAAAAATAAGGAAGAGTTAGCCAAGCTCGAAGAGAGTTCCGAGCTCTGTCCGATAAATTCGTCTAAACATACTTGTAAATTTTTTTTGAGAAGAGTTAGCCAAGCTCCGATAGAGTTTCGAGCTCTGTGTCTTAAATTTTTTTTAAAGTATATTTAGTCAATTTGAAAGAACAATGAACAAAAACTTGACGAGCTACGCAACATACAAAGACGCGAAAGGCAGACAAAAGGCAAAATGCAAACAAGATGCCAACAAATTATATTTTATTCATATGAAATTGCTAAATTACAAAGATGGAGCCCATTCTGTACAAGTACAACACCTATTCTAGAAGAAGGATGAGCTTCAATACAAGTACAATGCCTATCCATGAAGACAACCGAGTTACAACACTCCTAATAGAGACCGAGCAGTGCTGGAGGATCTTTGTGGATAGTTGCCTCGAGATAATTGTCCAGAGAATGGACATGAACGTCAAAATTTGTTTGAGTCAACTGCCCAGCAGCAGTGATCAAGCATATATCCATCATGCCAAACTCAGACTTCACAACAGTAGCTTCTTCAAGCCCAACACAAGCAAAATTCGTGAAAGAGATTGCCGAATCCATGGAAAAGAAGAGGAGTTGTATGTTACAAACCTTTTGGGAACAAAGGGTCCGCATTATAGATCTTTTGGGAACAAAGGAAGACGAATTGGAAGAACACACTGAGCTCTGCCCTTTGAAGAGTATTTCTTGGTTCCCAAGGGACCTCTCATTGCCTTGAGCCCATCACAACAATAAGAGGTTCTTGAAGACAAGATTCTAAAAATTGTCAGCTCTAGACTATAGAGAAAGGAGTAGAATCTCAGAAGAATCGGAGATGTTGGAGTGAGGAAAGCAAAGGCAGGTACTGCTCAATTTATAGGTGTGCTGGGAAAGCTAAACACCCATCATTAAAGGGGAATGCTTGCAGACTCCCATGAATGAGGAAGCCCAATCGGCGGCCCAACCAACGGTTAGTGGTGAAACCTGAAGCGACGGAGCCTGCACCTAGACTACGGCATTTTGCGAACCATTCGTAGTCAAAATGACGCATAAGGCCTAGACACATCGCAACACTCACTTGAGCCACGTATCCTAACAGGTTCATGTATTAATGAGCTTCTAGATAATTTGGGAAAGAACTAGCCGAGCTTTGCATAAGCCCTGAGCTCTTCCCCAATGAGATTCAGACGAATGTACTTGATAAAAGTAAGGGGGAGTTAGCCAAACTCGAAGAGAGATCCGAGCTCCACCTCACGACTTTTGATCAAATACACTTGGCAATAATCTTAGGGAAGAGTTAGCTAAGCTCGAAGAGAACTCAAAACTCTGTTCCACAAGAAAAAGAAAACAAAACTTGCAATTACATCACTAAAGTTACCATGAAACATTGCAACAAGATTAGAAATTCGTTGTGCGTTCAAATGATTTACAATAGTGATAATGCACGAGATCAAGCAAGCTTTGCAGAAAGCAAAAACCTGTTCGACAGACCAAACCATTACATGTATGAGCAAAAGAATGGTCGGTGGTTTAGGTAAAAGTGGGGAGAAGCTCCCAAATGAACTACTCTTCAGGATGGTTCTCCCCATCCTCTTCAACACCTCCAGTTCCTTCAGCCACAATGTTTTCAATTATGGCGAGTTTGTTCCCATGGCCTACTGCATCCTTGTTCCTTTGGCTTGCAGCGCCGTCATCGTCCTCTCTTTTAGCAAGTGCTTTGGCGTAATCCTCCTCATTGAAATCAGGGAGGAGGATCAAAGAATAAACTATCAGAAGATGGGGAAGCCTGACTAGTAGGGCTAGAGCAACCCAAGCGAGATGATTAAAAAGAATCCTGAGCTCTTTTAGGCCAGCCAACCAGCCTTCTTAGTAAATGCCAAGGCGGAGCTCGACGAGTTGGCTCTCATAAATATCCCCAGCTCGTTTGAAACCTTGATTAAAGACCTGCCGGTACACCTCCCCGCATGCCACCTTTTTTATCTCGGCCACCTCATGCTCAACTTGGTTCCTTTGACCGAGGGCAACCTCGGTCGCATTACAGGCGTCAGACAATTGAACCCTAGTCTGCTTCAGATCCTTCTCAAGGCCATGGACCTTCTGATTGGCCTTCTTTAAATTCGAGGAGTATTTCTTCAAGCGAGTAGAAGTGGCCATATAGCACGCTGGAAGAACTATAAAATAAATGGAAATAACAAAATTGCTAAGTGGTGAAAAGAGAGTAAAAAATAAGAAACCGAACAAAATGGATGACACATCTACACCTCCATCATAATCAGCTTGCCCCCAAACTCCTCTAAGTCCTCCACAGCTAGGTCCGACACATCCTGCGGGAGCATAATTGCCTTCCACAAGGCCGCAACAATCTCGCAATCTTTCGAGGTATCGACAAACGTAACTTATCTATCGAGCTTAACTCTTGGGAACATTGGAGCCCATAGCTCGAGAGCATTAGACATGGCGCTGCCACCCCTTCCCCTCTTCTAACGGGATGTGCCCTCAGTGGGTTGCGCCCTCTCCTTTTCTCAGCCTACTGGGAAGGCAGTCTGATTGATTGATCACCATCTGGGTTCAGTAGAGTAATGACCGTGTCGGCAGGCTACTTCAAAGGGGTCATCCTTCACAACCTTTTGCTTCCCCAATGCGCCCGCCTTAGGGGCCATAGCTACTTCTCCCTCTTTTAAGCTGTAGTTCAAACTGCCACCTTGGTTAAATGAATATTCAAAAATGTGCTTGGTAGCGAGAAGCCAAGGTCATCAGCAGTGTTAGAATCTGAGCTTGATACGAGTATGGGATCGACAACTTAAACCAGGGGCGGAGGAGCTATGATTGGATCTTGTTCAGTACCTTTAACCTGGTTGACCTCTTCACCGACGTCCTTTTCTCCGTCACTGCTACTCAAAACTCCAGTTGCTAGAAGAATTAGATGAACTCGAGCTACTCAAACCGGTGCTCTCTCCTTCAACGTCTTCCCTTAGTTGTCTGAGCTCGACCGTAGTTCCTTCGATTAAGTCACTAACTTCAATCAAGAGTGAACTCCATCACCTAGGAGCTCATTAACGGATGTGCAAAGGAGGAAGACTTGGTTGCCCCTACGATCACCTCGGTGGGGGATGGTGTAGCAATAAACTGGATTATAACCTAGATGAGCAACAACATTCTGAGTGTGTTAAAAATTGTTCACTGCTTGGATCGCAACTTCACAATGATTAGAACTTCTCCAAAAATAGGTGTTGAATCCTACAATCTGACAAAACAAAGATCAGGTAGCCATGAACCCAGAAGCAAACACAAAATATATATGGAAAATCGAGGTAAAAGAAAATAGATGTAGTCCACTCTTACCGACAGGGATATAACCCCTATGTCTCCGAATTTAGTAAATGACCGGGGTCATCGGCTTGGAACTCCCATTGATTGGAAACCCAAACGAAATCAATCAAGTACATGTCCTTGTCAAGGGAGTTTGTAACCAAACTCATTTGAGGCTGATTAGGCTTTCAAAGACGAAGATAGTGGTTGCCCTCATACATCAAGGGCTCGGGATTCCTCTTAGGGTGTACTATACAGTATACATGCAGTAAGTCCTCAGTAGTGAATTCTTGCAGTTCTCTCCTCATCAGAGTATCCACTGCCAGCACGGTTCAAACAAAATTAACTGACACTTGCATGAAAGTAAGACGGGATATTGATAGAACCGTCTTCAACAATTTGCTCACGGGAAACCTGAGTCTGGCTTAATGAATGAGACAAATTTGGACAGGAATTCGATCACCCTCCCCTTCTACCCATTCATCATCGTCATTCGGGCCTGGTCTCTTTATAATGAAATTACCAAGAATGTTACGATCAGCACAAAACTGAGCTAAGGCCTCATCGTCATGAACGACCAAATGAACCTGGTTCAACACCATATTTTGAAAGAAAAAGCAAACTATAAGGATAAGCTTGATCGCACATCATGACGAGTACAGGCCGTAATGAACCAAATTGGTCCAAAGCCGGCAAGAACAAAAAAGTTTGGCAGCTTGATCGCACATCATGACGAGTACAAGCCGTAATGAACCAAATTGGTCCAAAGCCGGCAAGAACAAAAAAGTTTGGCCTATTGTAAGTAATCCCTCTACCATGTCTATCCTAAGTAGCAGATGGATTCAGGGATCATATTCGTCAAAAGTTAAAACAAGTTGGTAGCAACCCAAATCGACCTGAACTATGCTCAAGAAGCTTGTAGAGGCCTGTCTATGGTGGATGGACATCCATAGGCCTTGTACTAACGAAGTAGCACACCGATCGCACAACAGACGATACAGATGCACCAGGAAGGCCAAAAATTCTACAAAAATCAAAAAGAGAAAAGAGAAATTTACTTGCACTAAAGAGCAGACAAAATGGGGAAATGCGGAGTTTGGGACTCACCGTGACAATCGAGAAGAACTCCTTGACAAACGGCAATAGAGTCGGCATAGTCATCGGAGAATGAAATGGTGACGAAATAGAGATCGACAATACAATGGCATCAAGCGGTTCTCTCACTCTCTCTCTAGGAGATCTTGAAATGACCAAATGAACAGTGACTTGAAATACAAAGGGTCACTTATATAAAAGTTGAAAAGGTGGGAAACCACCAAATGTGACTTTAGGGTGCATCATTACACGGGCAAACACCCCAAACACACCATTCAAATGCATAATTTGTTGGGCTAACCGTCACAGAGAGAGCCAATAAAAAACAAACATGTGGTAGTTCCCCCACCGTTTAACAAAGCCAAACAAACCCAAGGGGCAAAATCAAAGGGAGGGTTAGCCGAGCTCAAAAAGAGCTCTGAATATTTCCCTGTGAAGATCTGCCACACTTAGCAAAAGATCAAGATAGAGGGAGGGTCAGCCAAGCTCACGATAGCTCCAAACCTTGTCCCGAGATATTTGCTTACTATGTTGGGCAAAATCGAAAGGAGGGTTAGCCGAGCTCGAAGTGAGCTCCGAATCTTGCTCCGCGAAGATTTGCTACACTTAGCAAAATATAAAGATAGATGGAGGGTTAGCCGAGCTCACGAGAACTCCAAACCTTGTTCCGAGAGATTTGCTAACTATGTTGAGTAAAACCGAAGGGAGGATTAGCCGAGCTTGAAGAGAGCTCCGAACATTTCCCCGTAAAGATTTGCCACACTTAGCAAATGATCAAGACAAAGGGATGGTTAGTCGAACTCACGAGAGCTCTGAACCTTATACCAAGAGATTTGCTAACTACTCTGGGTAAAATCGAAGAGAGGGTTAGCCGAGCTCGAAGAGAGCTCCGAACTTTGCCCCGCAAAGACTTGCCACACTTAGTAAAAGATAAAGTCAGAGAGAGGGTTAGCTGACCTTATGAGAGCTCCGAACCTTGTCCAGAGAGATTTGTTACCTACGTTGGGCAAAATCAAAGGATAGTTAGCCGAACTCGAAGAGAGCTTCGAACCTTGTCTCGTGAAGATTGGCCACATTTAGCAAAAGATCAAGTCAAAGGAGGGTTGGCCGAGCTCGAAGAGAGCTCCGAACCTTGTCCCACGAAGATTTGCCAAACTTAGGAAAACATCAAGATAGAGGGAGGGTTTGCCGCTCACAAGAGCTACTAACCTATTCCTAAGAGACTTGCTAACTACGTTGGACAAAATCAAAGGGAGGGTTAGCCGAACTCGAAGAGAAGTCCGAACCATGCCACATGAAGATTTGCCACACTTACCAAAAGATAAAGATAGAGGAAGGGTTAGTCGAGCTCATGAGACCTCCGAACCTTGTCTTGAGAAATTTGCTAACTATGCTCTTTTGAGCTCCGCCAACTCTCCCTCTGACTCGATCTTTTGCTAAGTGTGGCAAATTTTCACGGGGCAAGGTTCGGAGCTCTTGTGAGCTCGGCTAACCCTCCCTCTATCTTGATCAATTGCCAAGTGAGGGAAATCTTCACAGGGCAAGGTTCAAAGCTCTCTTTGAGCTCGACTAACCCTCCGTTTGATTTTGCCCAACATAGTTTACAAATCCATCGGGGCAAGGTACGGAGCTCTCATGAGCTTGGCTAACTATCCCTCTTTCTTGATCATTTGCTAAGTGTGGCAAATCGTCATGGATAAAGGTTCGAAGCTCTCTTCGAGCTTGGATAACCTTCCATTTGATTTTGCCTAGCGTAGTTAGCTAGTCACTTAAGATGAGGTTTGTAGCTCTCGTGAGCTCAGCAAACCCTCCCTTTGTCTTGATCTTTTGCTAAGTGTGGCAAATCTTCATGGAGCAAGGTTCGGACTTCTCTTCGAGTTTGGATAACCCTCTCTTTGATTTTGTCCAGCGTAGTTAGCAAATCTCTATAGGTTTGGAGCTCTCGTGAGCTCAATAAACACTCCCTTTGTGTTGATGTTTTGTTAAGTATTAGATGTTTTGTTAAGTATAACAAATCTTCGCAGAGCAAGGTTTGTAGCTCTTTTCGAACTCGGCTAACCCCCTTTTGATTTTGCCCAACGTAGTTAGCAATTCTCTGGGGACAATGTTCGGAGCTCTCATGAGCTTGGCTAATCATCCCTCTATCTTGATCACTTGCCAAGTGAGGGAAATCTTCTCGGGGCAAGGTTCAGAGCTCTCTTTGAGCTCGTCTAACCCTCCATTTGATTTTGCCCAATGTAGTTAACAAATCTCTCGGGACAAGGTTCACAGCTCTCATGAGCTCAGCTAACCATCCCTTTGTCTTGATCATGGCAAATCTTCACAGGGCAAGGTTCGGACTTCTCTTTGACTTCGGCTAACCCTCACTTTGATTTTGTCCAATGTAGTTAGCAAATCTCTAAGGAATAGGTTCGGAGCTCTCGTGAGCTCAACAAACACTCCCTTTGTGTTGATGTTTTGTTAAGTACGATAAATCGCAAGGTTTAGAGCTCTCTTCGAACTCTACTAACCCTCATTTCGATTTTGCCCAACGTAGTTAGCAAATCTCTCGTAGGTAGAGTTGTAGCCTATGATTCTAGGAAGTTAAAGATTCATGAGAAGAATTATCCTATGCATGATTTAGAGTTAGAAACAGTGGTGTTTGCCTTAAACAATTGGAGGCATTACTTGTATGGCGAGAAATTTGAGGTATTTTTTGATCTTAAGAGTTTGAAGTATATTTTCTCTCAGAAGGACTTGAATTTGAGACAGGTGATGGATTGAGCATTTAGAAGACTACGACTTTGATTTGCATTATCCATAAAAGGCCAATGTAGTGGCCAATGCACTGAGTAGGAAGGTGCATGGTAATTTGGCAGAAGTGGCAAGTTTAGCGATTAGAGAGTGGAA
>BRYE01000019.1:4927500-4930000 GCA_030159115.1 Actinidia arguta var. hypoleuca
TAGATAGACCTATCGGTCTCTTTTTGGACCAGTTGAGGTTTTATAGACCCTAGCTTTTGAACACCCAAACATCCACGATTAGCCTAGTCCTCGTTCAATACAACATAAGTACCTTGTAAACACTTACTTAAATGCCATAATTCTAATTATTTTTATAAATGATATGTATACAAAATTGATACGACCAGCCTAAGAAACACGACGAACGAGAGTAATGCAATACCCACGCAAGCAATGTAAGTAACTTTAATCTCTAAAGTATAGTAAATTGCTCTTTTATGTTATGATATATACATGAAATTATGTTATGCTATGCAAATCAAATCCATGGAATAGATATGAATCTTTCAAAAAAAATTTGTATGTATATGCCTATGTACCATATATTTTTGCCTTTTGGGAAGGTATTCGGCCAGCACACCTCGACTCACGGGAGTGTGGAAGTATGTTATCAAATCATACTAAAGACGGGAGGTCATAGTGCATAATGTATGTTTCAAGAATTATGTTGACTCAGATATAGTTAGACCACATGTACAAACATGAATTTTGAACAAGTTATTTAAAAAGATCAAATGCTTTATCTTTTGCTATGCTATGTATGTTATATGCATCTACCATGATATGTTTTTACTTTTGATAACTATATCAAACCTATGTTAGAGACTATGGTTATACGCTAAGAAAGTGTGCTTAGGAATATTATTTCTAACAATGTTTTAGGAGACAAAGGCAAGCAGGTGGAGTAAAATGATAAAATCACATGTTTCCAATTGCATTTTGAACAATGTAAACGCTAAGTGATACTTGTCAAGTTATATAACAAGAATATGAATTCATATAGTGTAGCTTGGACTAAAATGTCCAATGTCTGAGGTCTTTTGAACATGTATGTATGTAAGTTTATATATATAATGATAAGACATGTATAGTTTTTCTACTATTACAAGAACATGTTTTGAATAAATGAATTTAATACTAATTCTCTTTTGACTCCAAAAATAAATATACATATTTCGCTTTCACAAATGAAACAAAAAGAAGAATTTTAAAGAAAAATGACTACGAAAATGGTATAACACCACCTGGTGCCGCGTGGACCCACATAGTTATACAGGGGTCGTCATAGAAAGGTATCAAAGCCTAACGGTTCAAAGACTTATACTATGTCTAATGCATGATGACTACATGTAAAGATGATGTATGCTATTAATTGTACTCACATGCTAGAAACTATAAGATAATGATTAATTTTGTAAGTATACTCATCCATCAATTGTTGTCTTATGTTCAAGTTTATCTATGTTTATAGACTCAAGGCAACAAGAGGGGGAGGAGGACAAAGGGGAAGGGGAAGACACAACTCCAACCGTAATAGAATTGAGGGCATGACTGATCCTGAAATGGCCAAGTGTTAGCTAAAAGAGATTAAAAAGATCTACACGGTATTTTCATGCATAAATGAACGAAAGGTTAGCTTTGTTGCCTATATGTTTGTGAAAGAGGTGCATGAATGATGGCTACTCACTTCGAAAAAGGCGCCCCACGTGACTTGGAAAAGATTCCAGGTAGTTTTTGATTACAAATATTTTCTACAAGCACTAAAGTCCAAGAAACTCAAGGAGTTTATCCATTTAAAATAATGGAATATGATGGTGATGGCATATGAGGTCAAGTTCATTGAGTTGGCAAGATATGCTCCATATATAGTGGACACCGAGGAAAGGAAAGCAAGGAAGTTTAAAGATGGCTTGAGAGGGAACATCAAGAATAGACTGGAATTGATCCAATTGTCTACATATGCAAAGGTGGTAAACCTAGCACTTCTCGCTAGAAAGAGTAATAAGGAATATTACCAGGCCAGAGATGACACGAGGAAAAGAGAAGTATGAAAGGGACCGGGAGGGTCAAACGTCAGTCAATCCAAGAAGTCAAACATGGAAATAATGAGTAGGAGCTCATCATTATCATCCAAGGAAACTTATCCACAGTTCCCTAAGTTGGGGAAGTTCCACAAGGGTACAGTTTGTTATGCGGGGACGGGAGCTTCTTCAATTATGGCCAACAAGGCCATATGATCAAGGACTGTCCCAAATCTAATATATCATAGACTATGGTCGCTTCAACTGCGATACAATCCCCATTTGTGAAATAATTTTTGAATGTATTTCCAAACGATCTTGTTGAGTTGCGTTCCGATAAGGAATTAGAATTTACCAGACTTAGTTTCGGGTACCTCTTCAATTTCAATGTCACGATACAGAATGACACTTTTCAAATTGAAATAGTTAAAACTTTAGCTGAAAGAGTTGCTGGATAGGGTTTTCATTCGACTAAGTACCTCACCTAGGAGTGCTCTAATTTTGTTTATGAAAAAGAAAGATGGTTCCATGAGATTGTGCATAGATTATAGAGAATTGAATCGTGTCACCGTGAAAAACAAGTATCTTTTGCCATGGATCGATGACCTATTTGACCAACTTCAAGATGCACAAGTGTT
>BRYE01000019.1:4952500-4955000 GCA_030159115.1 Actinidia arguta var. hypoleuca
TGAAGGAACCCCAGTGAGGGATCATGTTTGGAAGATGATAAGTCTTCTGCATGAACTATAGATTCTTGGATCTGAAATCGATGGGGAAACCCAAGTTGATATCGTTCTCCAGTCAATGCCTAATTCCTTTAAGCAATTCTGCCTGAACTACAACATGAATATCAGATAAAAGATACATTACATTCATAGATGAAGAGATATAATGATATAAAATGGATAATAAATTAAAAAGTATAATGATTTAAAAAAAAGTATTGCTAGTTTGGAAAAAAAAAGGAAAAAAAATGTATGTTTTAGTTTTTTGGGGGGGATTTCACTAAAAAAATGATCCAATGGATAAATATATGTCCATCTCTAAAGATTTTTGTCAATTTGATCAAAACTTATATAGGCCCCACACCTTTGAGAAGAAGGAAGTGATATTTTTTTTGAAAAACAAAAAGTCTCAAGTGAAATCGCAAATATTAAATTAACTCAAATGAATTTTAACCGTAAATAGCGGGAGATAGTTTTTAGATTCAAAAACTAAACTATTTTATATTATAAATATTTTGGAAGATTCAAAAATATGTGTATCTTATATTATAATTTTTTTTTGTTCTTATTATGATAAATTTATTTAAATATTTATTTTTACTCAAATATTTTTATTACAACCATTGAATAAATTAATTTTAATAAATAAAAAAAATACAATTAAAGAAAATGGACGTATGAAAATCAATTTCCTTTCTATTTTGGTACTTTTTTATCTGTTTTATTTTTTACCTTTTCTTGTCTTTCGTAAATTTCTTTAACCAATTAAACAATATTTTATACTTTTTCGATTTCTCTTGATAAGAAGAGTCTAAAAATATAAAAAATTATTTAATTTAAGAGAAAGTTCACTAAAAATAAAAAATTATTTTTATCTCTAAATTAATTATTTTTTTATATTTTTAGACTCTTATCGTCAAAAGACTAATATAATATAAAAGTTTGATCAAATAATAAAAAAAATTATTAAATAAAAAAAATAAAAAAAGTGAGGAGGAAGGAAAAGTGTGTTTAAGTTTTTTTTTGTTTGTGTCCCATTAAAAAAATAATTAATTGATAAAAAAATATGTCCAATTTTAGGGGGGTTTTATCTATTGGATCAAAATATATGTGGCCCCCACACCTTTGATAAGAATGAAGTAATAGGTTTAGGGGGGAATAAATAATTTCGGATGAAAACTCAGCCGTTGGATTCACTCAAATAGATTTCATCCGTAGATAGCAGAAGATATATTTGAGATTCAAAATGAGTTGTGTTTTATAATATAGATTATTTTCAAGGGTTCCATCAAATCTGTCAACTTAGTAATTGAGAGATTTTACATCTTTTTGGGAGACAACACGAGAGTGTCAATAGTTGTAGTAAAAGATATTAGTGGTAGAAATAGGATTTTAGTATTAAAATACTCTCTTTATATACCTTCCATTAGAAGGAATTTGATTTAAATTTTTAGATTGGTTGGTAATAGATATTTTATTTATTTTATTAATTCAGTTGTTATTAAGCTAAATAAACATTTTATCTGTTCTGGTACATTGGTTGATGGTCTTTATATTGTTAATCATATATCTCCTACATTACAATTAAACAAACTGAATACACTATTGCACTACCATGTAAGAGAAATCAACTTTCTAAACTTAACCAAATGTATCTTTGGCAATTACGACTAGGTCATATTAAGCTGAAATAAATATTTAGACTGGTTAAGGATGGGCCGTTAGGTTCATTGGAAGTGGAGGCATTGTTCGTCTATGAATCTTTCTTAGAAGGTCAGATGACCAAGCGGCCCTTTACAACCAAAGGCAATATGTCAAAGGAGATATTGGAATTGGTTTATTCTGATTTGTGTGGCCCTATGAATATACAAGCTAGAGATGGCTTTGAGTATTTCATTACTTTCATTGATAATTACTCAAGGTATGGGTATATTTATTGGATGCGCCGTAAGTTTGAATGTGGTGGCCAGTACTTCTTAGGAGAATTTTTAGATTACTTATCAGAGGAAGGGATTAAGTCCCAATTTTCTACACCAGGTCTGCCACAACAGAATGGTGTAGCAGAAAGAAGGAACATAACTCTAATGAATATGGTTAGATATATGATGCGTTATTTAGATATGCCTAATTTATTTTGGGGCCACGCACTTGAAATACCAACATACATTCTAAACTTGGTACCATCTAACTCAGTACCTATTACTCCCACTAAATTGTGTAATGGGCGCAAGCCTAGTCTACGACATGTTCGGATATGGGGTAGTCCAACCCATGTGCTGAAAGGGAAAGTAGATAAGTTGGAATTGAGAATAGATGTCTATTTTTTTTTGTTGACTACCCTAGAGGAATGAAAGGTGATTTGTTTTATTATCTTGAGGATTAGAAGGTCATTGTTAGCACCAATACCCGATTCTTAGAAGAGAAATTGGTAATGAACCACAAACCCAGAAGTAAGATTGTTTTA
>BRYE01000019.1:4962500-4965000 GCA_030159115.1 Actinidia arguta var. hypoleuca
GTCGTAGTCTATCCAGCGACCATTTATCACTTTTTCTAAGCGAAAATCTAGATTATAGCTTTCCAGGTCTCTATCTTCTAATAATTAGAGAGGATCACGTTCTTGCGATGCCGAAGCCGACGACTCCCCATTTTGCTTCTTTCCTTTATCCTTACTGGTATCCCCTACAACCTTCCTTTTCTGGCCCTTTGAAGCTTCTGGTGTCGACACCACCAGAGCCCAGCTCTGTTTCTTCTTCCTTGAGGATCTAGTTATTTTCAAAGCCATATATATTTGAAGGATGGTTGTTTATGGAGATGGGTTGAAGGATTTGAGAGAGAGAATCACGAACGTGGGCTTGAATCGTGCGGAGTGGAGGGAGTTTTAGAGAGAGAGGGAGAGTGGAGGGAGTTTGAAAGGCCGCGTGAAATGTCTGATTAGGGCTCAATCTTTTTTATACTCCCGACTTAAGGTGTGGACACATGATTTCATGGTGTAGACACTTGAAAAATTATAGGGGTCGACACATGTCTGAATAGGGGTCGACACATTTTCTTCATATAATGTTCAGACCCAATCTTTCTGTTTAAGTGTGTCGACACTTAATCTTCAGGGTGTCGACACTTGATTTTTGTGCAAATAACATTTGTGTCGACACATGATTTTTCTAGTGTCGACACTTTTATTTTTCTGTAAAACAACTGTAGTTAGGTGTCGACACATGGAATAAAGGTGTCGACACTTTGGATTGCAGAGTTTACTTTGTGCCTAGTGTCGGTTGTGAATTTTATTCGGATTTTATTTCGATTGATAATTTTTTATCCCATTGGATTGCTCATCCTTAATTCTCTCCTAATCATGCAAAATCGATCTTCATTTAACGGTTTTGTGAAGATGTCCGCAAGTTGTTTTTTAGTTTTTACGAATTCTAGTTCGATGTCTCCTTTTTGCACATGGACTCGTATAAAGTGATATCTAATTTCAATATGTTTGGTACGAGAGTGTTGAATGGAATTTTTAGTTAAGTTAATCACACTCGTATTATCGCATTTTATTGGAATGTGATCTAGCAAAATTTCGTAATCCTTCAATTGATGTTTTATCCATAACACTTGTGCACAGCAACTACCGGCTACAACATACTCAGCCTCCGCCGTGGATAGTGCTACGGAATTTTGCTTCTTGCAAAATCAAGATACAATCATGTTGCCTAAGAGTTGGCATGAGTCACTCGTACTTTTTGTATAAATTCTACTTCTCGCATAATCGACGTCGGTATAGGCAATAAGATCAAATGATGTGTCTTTGGGATACCATAGACCTAGGTTCGGCGTGTGTTTTAGATATCGAAATATTCTTTTTACGGCAACAACATGTGATTCTTTAGGATTTGATTGAAATCTAGCACACAAGTACACACTAAACATAATATCGGGTCTACTAGCAATCAAATATAGCAAGGATCCTATCATGCTTCTATATAGTTTAAGATCAACCGATTTACCTCCTTCATCGCTATCAAGTTTTGTTGAAGTACTTATTGGAGTACTTGTTGGCTTTGCATCTTCCATGTCAAACTTTTTGATCAATTCTTTTATGTATTTGGCTTGTGTAACGCCCCGCAACCCGGTCTATGCGGATCGACGGTACGTCACCGGCCGGCGGCTTGCCGCCAAGGCCTACTTATCTTTAACCTGTGCATACTCATTCAAATTGATATAATTTTTTTCTTTTTCTTTTCTCGGAAGCGTCATAATACTGAAAATAATAAAGTAGAGTGTGCACACTGTATACAGAGCTGTGCCTAAGTTTTAAACTTTCTACATACATTACATGGCCAAATTAAGTATGCATGATATGGCCGTACATCACTACATAATATAGGGTCTAGCCCTTACAAAACAACATAAAGGCATTGGCCACAAAACTAAAGTCTACTTGCTATCTTCTTCTTACTGCTCCTTGGACTGGTCTCCTGAAAAGGTTTTCGAAAACGTAAGCTAAAAGCTTAGTGAATAACAACAGATGCATGAACATAAAATACCATGGATTGTTTCATAACATACTTATATCATTTAACTTAAACATGTGAGCATACATATCTTTTCTGAAAACATAAACTTTCATAAACTTGAAGCTCACAGAATCTTGGCATACTTGCTTTTATACTCGTACATATCATATACTGAAACTATGACAACTCGGCTGAACTGGATGACCATATAGGTCGGGTGGCTCTTTTGGCCAGAGATATCTCACTGTGTAGATGGAACTTATTTTATGTCCCCCATCTACCTTAGGACCTTAGGCTAGATTAAAGTCCCACCACGGGGGACCCCGAGTGTCACTATACTTGCTTATCTTGAACATACTTAGCTTTTCTTGTAAATCATGCATCCATGGATTTCAATACATAGCATATTAACATTTCATACTTTGAAAGGCATGGCATTCATATTTAGAACATAATCATTGATGCATTGAAAGCATGAAAAAATGGTTACATATAACATAATACGTA
>BRYE01000019.1:4972500-4975000 GCA_030159115.1 Actinidia arguta var. hypoleuca
AAATTCTTATTTATCAAAAAATAATTTATTTTTAAAATTATTATAACTTTATTTTGGTTTCTTTTTTGGGATGGATTAAGCTAATCAAAATAATTTTTTATTTAAATACTAAATAATTTAATTAAATTGTGTGATGATGTGGCTCTCAAAGAATAGTTTCTAGTAATAAATATAGGATTAATGAGGCTTGGGGTTTGGGGTTATTAGAGAAAATAGAATTTCTTTTAATTTTTGAAAATTATATATTTTAGAATGATTAATTTCTATGACATAGTTAATAGTAATTAGGATTTCGTTTCATTTCTAGAAATTATATATTTACAAATAATTAATTTAATGATTTAGTGAATAATATTTTTTGAAATCTTTTTAAAAATTATTAAAGAAAGTATAGTATGATATATATGTATATCCAATTTCTACTAAGATATTATTAAGGTAGTATCTATTTTTTTAATATACTATTCTATTTAAGATAAGATTTAATTTATTTTATGTTGGTTTAAAATGATAGTAAATGGATTCTCACATGCCTTCTCACGAAATATCGATTTGCAATAATATATATAATAATAATAATAATTTATAACTTTCCAAATATTTCAGAATTTTTATATATAAATAATTCACAATTCACATTGTTATTTAGATGCAGGATAATGTAATGATCACTTCCTTTTATAAGTTTTTAACAGTACTTACAATTACATTTTCTCATATACTTTATAGAGAAGTACCATTTTTCCCTTTCTTGAAGGGTTACAGGGAAGGAGCTTCATTATAGTTTTTTTTTTTTCAATAGTCCACCGGGCAAAATAAAATCCATTGTGGATTGTTTTGAATTTTGGATGTATCAACTGGTACAACAATTACAAATCTACCGGGCAAAAAATCTCACAAAAAGTTATATGGATTCCACATAACCAAGTGAATTTAAATCATTTATTTTGAATTCTAAGAACTTTTCATAGTTCAAATTATAGGACCGTAGCAATGGTCGTATGGTAACCCCAAATCGGAGGAAGTTCTCATTCTATATTAATTGGGGGTAATTATAATGGCGTTTTAGATTACAAATTCTTTTGTAATCCATCCTACTCAAAACTGTTTATTTCTGTTGGATGTTGTATTTCTCTCTTAGGATTTGTCAATGTGTGTGAAAAAAAAATTTCCATGTATTTTTTTTTATTTTCCTCTCGAGTATTTTAAGAGAGCTTAAATTGTGAATTTACCTTCGTGCAAGATGTTTGAGGACTAATCTGCAAGATCTAAAAGTTTTAGAGGTAGCAGTGTAATTTTGGAGAGGCTACAATGTAAAGATGTCAGCTCGTTTAACGAGCGGATATTTCTGATGGGATTTAATTCGCTTGCCTAGCGAGAGGACAACGAGCGAATTCATCGCAAATTTTATGTCATATAAATAGAAAGTAAACATACTTTTAGGGTTGGGCCTCCAGATAACATATTGAGAGGGAGAGAGTTGTGTACTTGAGAGTTGTGGTTGAGATCATTTGATCTTGTTCTTCAATTATACTCTAAACGGTGAAATCAAATCATCCGATTCATGGTGATTCAAGTCCTTCAAAGTAATTTCGAAGGCATGAGCTGAAGATTCGATGTGATTCTGAATTGCTTTGAGAGATCAAGTGGTGAAGATTGGCACGGTAGTGGTTCATAAGGGATTCAGTAAAAAATTCTACATTCGGGAGTGCGTGATTCACTATACGAGTGTGAGAAATTTCTTTGTAACATCTAGATTTTTATTTAGTGCATGCTTTCCTTTGATCCCGTATGTGGTTTTTTTCCCTACTTTAGGATTTTTGACATATATCTCAGTGTTCATCTTTAATTGCTTTGATTCTATTACGATTGATATGGTTAGATAGCTTATTAATGAAACACTTGATAGCTTTAGTTGTTGGAGACTCGGTTGCAAACCTACATGCACCAAGTGTTTGATTAATTGTTTCATTGGCTATTTCATTATTTATAGTAGTTGATTTCTTGTTCTCCTTTCGGAAAATCATTGGTGTGTGCATTTTTAATCTCATATAAGTAACATTTATCGTCAAATTCATAATATTAACCTTGTTGAGGTAGAAATCTGGGGGTGAACAACCAACAGTAAGAATTGGTCAAGGTGGCAATCTCGGTTACTTGTGCAGAGAGACAAACGTTACTAGTCGGTAAGAGGCTGCTCAAAACTCCTCCGGTGTGGTGATGAGATCGTAGGAGATAAATATTCTAGATAAAGCATAACAGAGAGATCAGAGAGCAATGACTTAAGAATTGCGATTGTAGTTTTTTCTTTCTCGAGACTGGTGAGCGGTTTTTATAAATGGAGATTTCAAAAACTTGTGAGGAGATTGTGGTGTGATTATCGAACAATCAAAAAAGGAAACTTCTATCAGAGACATTAGCGTAATTAGTGGGGATTACCGCGTGGAGGTCATGCCGCATCTATAGGAGACAATGATGGAGATGGACCAACTAGAGATTG
>BRYE01000019.1:4985000-4987500 GCA_030159115.1 Actinidia arguta var. hypoleuca
ACACGCTTGGAAGGTTGTCCGTCCATCCTCCCTTGGATTTCTCTAGCCTCATCTTTATATTTCTCAAGATTGTTCTATTGGCGACTTCCATCTGACCATTCGCTTAGGGATGACCTGGTGAAGAAAAATGGTTGGTGATGGCGATATTAAAACAAAACATCTTGAACCTATCATTGTCAAACTGCTTCTCATTGCTCAAGACTATTACCTTTGGGATCCCAAATTGGCATGTAATATTTTTTTAGACAAAATTCCTAGCATTCTTCTAAACGATTATCCACTTAGTAAAGTAGTATATAGCAACTAGCAAAAACCTTTTTTGTAATGGCGCTCGAGGTAGTGGTCCGAGTATGTTTATTTCCCACTACGCAAATGGCCATGGGTTGCCCATTGGTACCATATTAGTAGGAGAGACGTGACTAACTAGAGCGAACCTTTAGCATTTATCACACTTCTAGGTAAACGTCACTGCATCTTGTTCTATTTGAGGCTAGAAATATCCTTGGCAGATCTTTCTAACCAGTGACCTCTTCTTGGAGTGGTTGTCGCAGATATCCTCATGGATCTCTTTGAGCACGTGCTCGACCATATCTGATTGGAGACATCTCAGAAGTGGACCCAAGAAGGATCTCTTATAGAGAGTTCCTTGGAGGAGACAAAACCTTATTGACTGATATAGGATTTGGTAAGCTTGAAGCTTGTTAGGTGTTAACTTTCCACTTATGAGATACTTGGTGGTGTTGTCCATTCATGTCAGTTGCGTCGTTATCTGGCAAACGTTGGTTTTGACGGCATCGATACTTGGTCTTGGCAAGAATTCTAGTGGGATATTGCTATATTTGATGAAGTTGAAAGTGGAAGCTAGGTTTACCAAGACATCAACTTGCTTGTTCTCTTCTCGGGATATTCCTATTAGATAGATTGCAATTATTGGTCTTCAATGAGGAATTCCTAGTAAGCATGAGTCATTAGCTCGCGTTGACTATGTCCCTGCCCTTTGTACACACTGCCCGTTGCTCCTACCGATTGAATGGTTTGGTGAAGTGTTCAAATTACAGCGACGTGGGCAGTTCATTGCTAGCAATATCGCAAGAAGTCCACTGAATCTTATCATTTAGAGGAATGAGAAGTTGTAACAAGGTTTTTGTAGGTGAACTTGTGGAAGGATCATTGTCGAAACCTACCAAGTATAATGACCCACGAACTTGTATAATACTCTCGGGGAAGCGAAAGGTTAGTTTTTATAGCCTCCTATTTCTTCTCTTTTTCGGGTGTGCTCATGTTACCCTCTAGGTGACCCGTCGCGAAACGCGTCAAGGAACTTGAACAAGAATGCAAAATCTATGCCCAATAACAGGAAGACCAACAAAGGGCATGCCCTGTTATTGCCTTAAATAGGTGATTACCTTATAGACTTGGTTTACCACGAGTTGGGAGTTGCTAAAAATGTATAAGGATTTTACTACCAACTTTGTTTTAATTCTTAATCCAATGAGGAGAGCTTCATATTCTACTTTATTGTTGGTGGCTCTGAATCCAATTTGCTCATCAAAGGTAGTTTGGATAATAAGGCCAACACCACAACCATTGTGATTAGACGATCCATCTATGAACAACTTTTATCTCGTCGTGTCACTGTCTTTTTCCTGGACTTCCCTCTCTTTGGTGAGTTCGACATTAGGGTTTAGAGTCCTACCTTTTTTTGCGTAGGTAAATTCAGCTACGAAGTAGGGTAATGCTTAGGCCTTGATAGCCATTATTGGTCGGTACTCAATGTGGAATTCTTCTAACTCAATGGATCACTTGAGGAGGCGACTTGAAGTGTCAGGTCATTAGAGAATCTTCTTGAGAGGTTGGTCCGTCAATACGATGATTAGGTGTGCCTTGAAGTAATGACAGAGCTTCCTTGCCATAAATATAAGTGTGTAGGCGTGCTTCTAGATCCTTAAGTATCTGTTTTCTACTCCGAGAAGAACTTTGTTGATGTAGTATATTGATATTTGGACTTTGTCCTCCTCTTTGATCAGTACGGTACTCACAGCTATTGGCAACACAAATAAGTACAAAGTAAGTTCCTCGCCCATTTTAGAAACTATCAAAAGAGGGGGCGATACAAGATACTTCTTCAATTGTTAGAAGGCTAATTATGAGTCGTTCATCCATTCGAAGGCTTTATTTATCCTTAGAATCTTGAAGAATGGCAAACACTTATCAATCAATTTGGAGATCAATTTGTTAAGAGCAGCAACTCGCCCAGTCAGGCATTACACATCATGAATGATCTTAGGTGAACTCATCATGAGAAGGACTTGAATTTGGTCGGGTTTTGTTTTTATACTTTGCTTGGTCACTAAAACACTCCAAATATGCACTTTGAGGGATTCAAAATCATATGATGCTTGTGCAACATCATGAAGGTTTTTTCTAGATAGGCGATATGATATGTTACTTTGAGACTCTTAACTAGCATGTCATCGATGTAGACCTTCATGGTTTCTTT
>BRYE01000019.1:5002500-5007500 GCA_030159115.1 Actinidia arguta var. hypoleuca
CTCTACTTATGAGTTCAATCAAATGAATGCTTTTGTGGTCGACTATAAACATGTTGATACGGTTCCGGTCCCTACTTTCAAGTTAAAGTGATTTATGTGGCCAACTCGTACGACGAGTGTAGTCCATAACTATACTTTTTTTGAGTAGTTCTATGAGCAATTTGTCAGAATATAGAGTATTATTATTGTTGTGAAAATTAACAAGACATTCCCACTCTCAAAGTACGACCGTCACAGATACACTTTACAGTTATAATCCAATAGGCACAAACATAACGAAATACATGAAAACGGATGGCACACAGAAACAAAATAAAATTAAGACCCATCAAGTCAAATCAAAAGCCCATGCATTTTATTCCCTTTAGAATAAAACATCGTACAATACAACAAATAAATTAAAGAAATTGTTACAAGCATTAAATTTTGTGAGCACTTCACGTTTATCTATTTTATTTCAATAATTCAAATGCGGTTTCTAGAACCACCATTGTATCTGATCGATGATGCTTTTGTCAACTTGGAAAGCTTTTGCAAGAAGACCGTCTGTAATTTTAGGATTAGATCCAAAGACCGCATTGGAAATAGTAATAACCCCAGGATTTTGGCTGCTTAATGCACGCAAAACCATTTACTAGCACTGCCATGATGAACAAAATATATCAAGAATGTAATACTCTAGCTTAGGGACAGCATTCAGTAAAATCCTCAGCGGGGAATTTTTATTGTCATTATTATCTCTTTTTTTTCCAATCGATAGGAAAGGGGTTAGTACATGACGAAGGGAACGTTGTATGGATTTTACAACGGTAGGATTCGAACCAAAGTGTAATACTTAGTGAAGGATCTTCATAGGTCAACCTTGGTCTGAATGAGGCATGTTAACTCATATATGGCATGGGACGTTAATAAATAAAAAGATAAAAAGGAAAACAAAGTATGCTGTGAGTATGGTACCAGGGCATTAGGTTGTGCAACACAGAAGTCTTGAAGAGGACTATGGTCAGACGCCTAAGCGACAGAGCAAGTTATAGCCAAAAGCCCTAACAAAAGAACTTGAGAAGCCATTGGGAAACAAAACAATTAAGTTTTGAACCAAATTAATTGGAAGCAGCTGAAATTTTGAGATGTGAAATGTGTAACTCCTTGTTCTGGTTTTATACGTGGACAAGAAGAAACAAGACAATTTCGCTAACCTTATTATGCCGTCCCGTTACAAATGTGCAAAATGAATAGTCTTTCTTGTGTATCGTAAACGCGTTGAAATGGTATTCGAAAGATTTGTTTGTATTTCGGTGCAGGCCAATAATAAGGCTGAAATTAGGTATTGTGTTCAACATTTTCCAAGGTACAAATCCTTGTCTAAAGTGCATTTAATGCTTAATCTATTCCAATCCCAATGTGAAGTGTGGAGGTCCGCTGGGTAAATAAAATTATAAAATTTATATCATTTTTCTATTAGGTTTCGGATCACCATTTTTTTTTGGGTTTTAGACTATTTTTATTTGTAATAACTTAGCCACCTTGAAACTCTAGCCATGTGATGAACTCAAATCACTGTGAAATTCATACACGGAATACCAATAACTATTAAAAAGATCAAGTGGGGTTGAGGATTTGATGCAAGGGCATTGAAGCCACATTATTGGATACACTTAGAAAGACCTAGATGTGATTGAAAATGACTTAATAAGCAAAACTCACAATAAAGTTATGAATCAAGCCTTTTTTTTTTGTTCAAATTCAATTGTTTAGGCCTTTAATTTTATGTTTTTGTCGTTTTAAAAAATATTTGACCGGTCAATAACTCTTTCGCTTTAATTTCAATTCACGTTTTTTTTTTTGGAGAAGCTTTCTTTTTCTTTCTAGTTTTCAGATTTAAGTCTTAACTCAAATATTTTAGAATTTTTTATTTTTGATAATTTTCTTAATTATGTGATTCTAGCTTGATTAGTAGTAATTTTTCTTTTCTTTATTATTTTTTAGTAGATTTAGTATTTTTCTCTTCTATATAAAGGAATGTAAGCCTTAGGGCTAATTAGTTGTTTTGATTAATAATATTTAGTGTTAGAAAGAAAATATCTCTTTTTCTTATTACTTTGGGATTGTCCTTATTGATTGTTTTCATCCCATACATCTTTCCTGCATCAATTGGTATCAGAGCTTGAGTTTCAATCCTGACTATAGCCAGTGGAGGAGTCACAAGAAGAGGAAAGGGTGGTAACTATGCCATGTCAAGGAGGTGTATGAGCGAGATGACGTTGCACGAGAAGCCCGAATGGAGGACGGGTCAAAACTTCAAAGGAATAATGGTGTCCATGATGCAGCGCTTTGAACAGTGCATGGATGCAATGGTAGAATGCCTATTTTGTCTTCGATGGACTGATTGGATGGATGTTGTTGTAAAGATTGGAAAGTTAATTGTTCTTCATCCAACCAATTATTTATGTTTGAAGATGAACATATGTGAAAGATTTCGTATTAGAGTCATTGCAAGTATCACTGCTTAACATGGGTTTTTGGGTACCCATGTGACCCGAAGAACTTCCTTCCCCACCCTTCCATGAAAAATTCAGATGATTCTGCTACCCAGGGTTGTATGTGTTCGAGTAAGGCGAATTTAAGGTTTTTTAGGGGGTTGAGAGCATTGACAGACATTTGCTCCCCCCGTTCAACACTTTCTTTAAGACCGTAATTGTGGGGCAGTTATTACTGGCATGTCCCACCTCATCACACAACTTACAAGTTTCCACATGTAAGGAAACTTCATGCACTTTCTTCGTAGTAAGATCCTCCAACTTCCGAGTGAGTTGGACAACTTTGGCTCTCAAATCTTCCTCACCTCCCTCGTTAAGTGTGAATTTTCTCGATGCCCTAGGTCTATCGAAGGAAGCCAACTCCCACGTTTGGTTGTTGCTTGTGAATTCATTAAAATAATCCCTTGCCTCCTACGGACCTTTATCAAAGAATTGCCCATTACACATACTATCTATAAATCAACGTTACTCGGGAGTAATGCCCTCATAGAAAAACTAATTAAATGCCACTTTGCAAAGCCATGATGAGGTATGCAAGGACGCAACCTTTGAATCTCTCTCATACCCAGTGAAATGGTTCATCGGGAGTCCCTTCAAAAAGTTGTATGGCTCTCTGAAGAGCTTTGGTTCTAGACATCAATAAGAAGTTCCTATAAAACTCCCTGGTGAAGTCATCCAAGTTGAAATAGTCCGTGATTTAAGATCCATAAATCACTCCTTCGCTTGATGCCTCAAAGAAAAGGCAAAAAGCTTCAACCTAGCAATTTCATCATCTTGATTCCTTTCTACCAAGGTCGTCACAAATGCCTTAAATTCCCGTGTGTGTATATAAGGGTTCTCTTTCCACACACCTCAAAAGATGAGAAGGTGAGGTAACATATTGGCTTAACGTTTATGGGTAGTAGAATGAATGAAGGGTTGTTGTTTTGAGTTAGTCGTAAGTAATCTCTCAATGTGATCTCACCCTAAAAAGGCATCTCACCTCCTACTTCCTCCTTATCCTCGTGGTTCTCTCAGTTCACTTGTTGTTCTGGCAATGGAGCTCGTTGTTCCATTGTAGCTGTGCCAACGTGTTCATGCTCAATCAAAGGGATACATACAAGTTAGTTCGAAGGATATCTCATCCAACCAAGCATACAACACAACAACCACGAACAATGTAACAACTAATACTCTCTTAAAAATAAAAGTAAACACAAACTAAAATGATATGAAATACTCATAAATCCTTCTAAAGAAGATCACAAGATATTAATCGGCTAAGACAACTAATTCCCCGGCAACGGCACCCAAAATGCCTGTTCTTCACAATCCTATGTCAAATAACCAAATCGAGCTCCAAGCGTAGAGTTAGACAAGGTTCCATCATAGTAGTAATAAAACTCATGAAGTACCAAGGTCATCTACACAAGGACCTAGTTTTAGCCTAAGTGAGTGACATGTGAGCATCAATGGTAGATGAGAAGATGAAAACTACGGGGAAATGGTCAAAAGACCAAATAGTGTGTAAGAACTTGTAACAAGAATTAACAAAGTTTACTAGCTCAAGGATCCATCTCAATTATGACCTAGAATGTCTAATTCCTTCTCTCTTTGACTGTGCAACTAACTAATCATGGGAATTATGACGTTAGTCGAAAAATAGAGCGATGAAATCAACAAAACACTTAGAAGATATATCAATGAATTGTGTTATCTTTTAACTAATGCATCAAATACTTTGGATGCAAGGGACTCAAGATGAAGTAAGAGAATCATGTCAATTACCACAAGTTGTCTCAATGTGTACAATTTTAATGTAAGTACTTAGAATAGATATTTACACAAACACATAGAATGCAAGGGAAATAGACTAACTTGTGAGAATTAACACAAAGTTATCATCTTTACTTGAGTATATACAATCCACAATTTTGATCGAAAATTCACCAACAATAATCCATTGATATTATATAAAATCGAGTGCAATAGAAGGATTTAGAACATATCTAGATCATAATTTAAGACTTCCCCTTGAACTAGCCTAAGAAATCTAGCCTAGAAAGCATATTATAAAAATCACCAATAAAACAATAGAAAACATGGAAGACATGATCAAACTACGAAATTGAATTGAAATTAATCTTAATCTAACTATCAATGAGCTTTCTACAAGAGGAATTCAAAATCAAACAACAATTACTTACAAACCCTAAAACACAAGAACAAATGCTTCTAAGGAATAAATACAAGAACTAGAACATGAAACCTTGAATTGAATACATCATTGCATAGATAGTCTTGCAACTAGAAAGAATTTTTAAACAAATCATAAAGCAGATTACAAACAAGATTGGAACTTTAAGAATTGCTCAAGAACTAGAGGGAGAACGTTAAAGAGAGTAGCTCTCAACTAAACTAACTTTTGAACTAAGCAAAATGATTTATAATTCCCTAAAACACAGCTAATCCACCTATTTATAT
>BRYE01000019.1:5025000-5035000 GCA_030159115.1 Actinidia arguta var. hypoleuca
TTTTAAAACAAAAATAAATTCAAAAAAATATTTTCTACATTTTCTAGAGTTTGTAAACCTTATTATATTATTCACAGAGCCAAACTTTTGTAGGCATAACACACTTCTCATATTTTGAAGGTGGAAAGTGTGTTTTGGACACAACGAGAAATACCAAATTCTAACAGCAATGCAATAAGTGTCACAACTGCCATCACCACCTTTGATAGCCACCACACTACCATCACATCGCCTTCTAACCACCACTACATCACCATCACCATGCTCACCAATTGCCAACCTCGATGCTGACACTACCCTACCTCAACCATCATTGCAACAACAACCACCCACGCCATTTCCACCTTATAGCCACCACCATCATTGTTGTCATGTACTACATACTATCATCACATAGTCATTATTACGATCACTACACTCTTCCTAATAGCACAACCACCCCCATATCATTTTGGGATAATAGATAAGTAAAATCAATGAGCTGAACCTTTTCACCGTGCAGTTAGTACGCAGGAAATTCATCCTTTTCGGTTAGGATCCTATTATTGCATTGGATTAAATTTTTTCTTTTCTTATGATCAATGTTCCTCAGACTTTCCATACAGATGAAATTATTAATTTATCAATATCCACTTTAAAGAATATTAAGGTATATGTTTTTGAAAGTGTAAAAAATTGCATGTTTAACAATGAAAATCTTGTTTTGCGGAAGTTACCTTTAGATGGAAAGTAACAAGCCATTCAAGTGTTATTGTATCTCTAATACTTAATAATCCAACTGGTACAAAAGTGTATCCAAGAAGATAAGTATATATAAAACCTGGATTGGGAAGTCCTGACAGGTTAAGACTTTCATGTTGCTAAACTTCAAAAATTCACAAACCACACTTTTTATTTTCTTTTGAGATAGAAGAAATAATACAAAAAATTAACGAAATAGATTTCCTAACTAAAACGTTACAAATTTTGAGCGATTCCATACACTCAAAAGATTAATAACTTTTTATTTTATCAGTTCAAATAGGATTTCTAGAATAGGCATTGTATCTGATTGATGATGCTTTTGTCGACTTGGAAAGCTTTGGCTACAAGATCGTTTGGGATTTTAGGATTTGATCTGAACACTGCATTTGCGATAGTAATAACACCAGGGTTTTGGCTGCTGAGAGCTGCAATGGAAACTGCTTTATCATATCCAACATTGTGTTGGAAGTGGACAAGAGCTTCTGGGAACATAAACACATCGCCCTTCTGAAGTACCTTTGTGAAGAGTTGGTTCCCTGGGTTGGAGGTGACAACCCCTACCTGGAGGCTGCCTTTTAGGACTGTCAAGATTTCAGTGGCATAAGGATGTATTTGCAGAGGGTTGATTCCCCATGGTGCATAGTCAATGCAGACCATATAGATGCCAAGGGTGTTTAGTCCTGGCAATTGGGCTACAGTTACTGGAGTCACCCGAGATCCAACTGCATTTTAAGTGTTGTCAGTCAAGTGCAGCCTACTAAAGAAGAAGTCATTGGCTTCTACAAGCTTTGCATCCTTGCAAACTAGTCCATTCACAAGCATGGACATGACCATAAAATGTCGCATAAGCATAAAAATCCACATATAATACTTGCTATATATAATTCTTCCAATAAATATAGAAGACTAAAATCAAAGTCTACCTGAGTTATTTGGGTCTGCAACATAGAAATCCTAAACAGGACCATGGTCAGATGCCAACACCAAAGAACGTGTTATAGCCAAGAGCCCAAACAAAAGAACCCTGGTAGACTCCATTTGAAAATGTTTTATGAATATCCCACAATATTGAGAGAGAGAGAGAGAGAGAGAGGAACAATTGGTGAGATTACATATGAAAGAATGGCATGTTGGGCTGCTATATAGAGTTTGAAGGATAGTGTACTCTTCTAATGCCGTCCAATGCAAAGAAATAGTTTTCATTGTTCTATTCATCAGAATGAATTGTGTGGTGTGTGGTGTGTGGTGTGAGCTTACAGAATGAGAGAAAGGAAATCGAGGATAGACACCTGCGGTGGTCCTACGACTAAACAGGTGGCTGTAGTTGTTTACCAATTGGCCAAGGCCTAGCTGCGACACAGAAATAGTGAGAACGGCCATCAGAGCTATTTTCAAAAAACGACTCTCCGACAGTCAAGTTAAATGACCAAAAATATGGAGAGAAGAAGAAAGAGGCAGTGTATGTCTCCTGAACTAAATTTCATGGATCTTTAAGAGAAAGAAAGGCTGACTTTATATGGCACAGCTCAGCGTGCCTTAACGAGCTAGTTGTTTATCACTAGACAGACTATAGCTCAGCATGTGCTTGTACGCGCCGACCGCTATATCAGTGAGTAGGAGGCTAACGCAACCAAGCTCCTAGGGCCTGGCTGGTAGCCTATCATTATGCAATCGATGTCTCGTCCTAGGCATGGGACCTATCAGAAGAAACTTTGTCACTCAAGTTATCTTTTGTCCCTTGACATTCTTTGGGATCGCTACTGATCATTGTCTTTCGCTCAAAATCCGGCACGGATACTCTACCAAGCTCGCTGAGTAGTGACAACTCGGGAGTAGTGCTAGCCTCAATTTGGACAGTGCATGTGTTCAATACTGTCTACACTAAACTCCAGCGCAAAGGACCACCGAGCTTACTTCATGACGATAGCCCGGTAGGAGCCTCTACCTTAACAAGGCCAGATTCTATCATCATATATTTTGCCCCCTACAATTGTCCCTTAGTTTGCATGAGCTGATCAATACTTGTCGAGGTCATGTGAATTGGACATGTTCGTATTTTGAGCTAGGTGCCTGGCGGGCACGCTAGGGGCCAGTTGTTCTCCTTCTGTGTGGATCTATTATTTTGCTATACTATTTTAGCCACGCGTCAATGTATGATTAGCTCGCGAGTTACTTGTGCACTAGTGCTGTGGTCTCTCACCTGCTCCTAGGGATTGTTTGGTGTGGACGTGGGCTGGGTGACTGTCACGTGTCTTACCTCATTAGTTTTAGAGGCGGTTGCCTGCACATAAATCAATGCGCCCACGAAGATACGCTTTGTGTAAGGTTTCAAAAATATTTTTTTTAATTATGACACATAAGTGACGTCATCGGGTATATGCATATATCATTATGGAGGTTAGTGTATAATGGGCCCATTTAAATTTAATTGGGTCACAAATGGGGTAGTGGACCTAAGAGTATTTTACATTGGGCTTAATGAAAATTATTTTGGACTTGTATGGGTTTGCAAATGGGTTGAGTGAGAGAGTGGGCTAAATTAACTTGGCCCATGACTATATTGATTAATTGTGTTGATCCAAACAAGGCCTAAGGGCTTTGTATAGTATTTATTTTCTTTTTTTCTTTTGCTTACCTGGAAGCATTTATTTCTTCTTCTTTATTCTCTCTCTCTAGGGTTTGATCCTTGAAGCTTAGATTTGAAAGTATAAGGTGTGAGTTGAGTAGTTATTCTTGGAGCAAGTTTATCTACTCAACACGGGCTTTGATTTGAGCTAAGAAGGTTGGACATTGGAGCAAGTTGGAGGGTTAGGTTTCATCTTATCTTCAACAAGTTTTGGGGAGCTTACATTGCTTGGATTTGAGGTAAAGTGGTTTTTTTTTTAGGGTTTACTTTGGGTTTGTGTTAATGGCTTATATAAAGCCTATTGAGGTATTATTTTGGGTATTGAACCCTAAATGAAAATTTTGAGTTAAAAAAAAATTAAAGTTCTAAGATCTGAAAATTGTTTATTTTTTACGATATTTACCGGCAATCCTATTTTTCCTATTGGTAGACCCCTTTGTTTCCTAGATATGGCTCAAAGGCCTGCCCTACCAGGAATAATTTTTTTTACTATCAGTAGTAATTTTTGTTATTTTGCTACTGGATGGCCATGTACCAATAGTACTCATTTCACTATCGGTAGTAATCATTTGAATTTTTGCCACTGGTTTGTTGTCTACCAGTAGTATTATTTTATACTATCGGTGGTGAGTTATTGTATTTTGCCACTGGATTATTCTGTCTACCGATAGTACTCTTTTTACTATCGGTAGTGATTATTTGTATTTTGTCTCTGGTTTGTCCTGTTTATCGGTAGTGTCCAGATTTCTACCGGTAGTCATCTATAGTAACAGTTTATGAAAATCTTTGTAAGTAACTATATTTAAATTATTTCAAAATAGTTTACATTGAGCATGATAATATCTTATATATTATGTTGTTGCATTTAAACTTTGATAAATGTAACATAGATGTATGATTGAACTTGTGAAAAATAGTTTATGCGTGTGTGAAAGTTTGAAAATGGTTCTGGAAATGACACGCTAGGATATATCGAATTTGGTACGTTGTGTACCCGGAATAAGATACTTAGATTAAGCCCTATGTGAAAGTCCTAGATGGCAACCGTACGAATGAGGAAATATCAAAGCCCATGGTGAAAGTCCGAGCAGTTGACAATACGGTGGGAATGTCAAAGCTCACAGTGAAAATCCGAGAATTTGACAATACGGAGGGAATGTCAACGCCAATGGTCAAAGTCTAGGAAGTTGATAAAGTATTAGGAATGTCAACCTTCGGTGAAATTCTAAGAAGTTGGCTAAATGTTGTCTCACATGCTTAGTGCATAATGAGGTTAGCTAGGTATTAGCCTAGATGTGGCATTCGAAATAATTGGATTAACGTTTTTGAAAAAAACTAGAAAATTTGGAAATATTGGTTATTGCTTTTTAAGAAAAATTGTTAATTTGAGAAATCACGGATTGAAATAAACAATATATTTTGATATGAAAGAAAATATATTTTATTTGCATCATGTTTTCATTGTATAATTATGTATCATGATTTTAGCTTGAGACATCAAGTCCGTTGTTAAATCTTTTCAAGGTAACTCACCTTTACTATGAAATAAATTTCAGGTACTGAGAGTTATCCTAAGTCTTGAGGCATGGGAATGCCATATTTTAGTTTATTTTGAGAAGATGTATAGATATGTATTTTGAAAGAATTGTAATATTCTTTTGGCCCGGTGTGGGCATTGTCCATGAGATATCATTTTAGTTTTGTATTTAATAGCTCATGAAGAGCATGGTTCCATGGGAGGGATAGATCAGTTATACTCTGATGTAATGACAATATATTGTCAATTATTATTATACTCTGCTGAATTATGTTTTGTTTATAGTGCATGTCTACATGGTCAAATCTGATGTTATTTGGGACGTGACAACATGATATCAGAGCTCTAGGTTCAAATACCTATGAGCCATGGGGTGGTTAGACCACGTTTGTTTTAGTGTCTAAGTATTAAGGAGTAACATGATGATTTTACATAGATACTGAGTAATAACATGAACATACATGGTATCTTGTTATTGATTTACATACGGTGTAGCAAATGTTTTGATCTAATCATAAATGAATATGATTATCTTATCGTTTCCTTATGACACTGTGTAGAACATGCCACCTCGTCAAGCGAGAGGTCGCAAGAGGTCACTTACAGGAGCTCGTGAGGCTCGCAAGAGATCGAGGTCCTGAGCTAAGACTTTCTCATTGTGACTAACATCGTATGCCTCAGTCCGTAATATGGGCAAATCAACCTCTAGCAGGATTACGGCTTCGAATCTGGAAGCCAGAGCGTAAGGCGTTTTATTCATTGCTTTCTGCGATGTGGTTCGGTAGGTCCACAAAACATTTTCCAATTCCTCGACCCATTTGCCTTTGGCTTTTTCAAGCCTCTTCTTGATCCCGTTCATAATTATTTGGTTGATTTTCTGGGCTTGCCCGTTGCACTGTGGGTACCTCGGTGTTGAGTTGTAGAACACAATCTTTAATTGTCCTAACAAGTCTTTAACTTTTTTGCCAATAAACTAAGTTTCGTTGTCAAATACAAATGCCTTGGGGATGCCGAATCTAGACAAAATATTTTTACGGATGAATCTGATTACGTTTGTCTCCCTAATCTAGGCTAGTGGTTCGATCTCCACCCATTTTATGAAGTAGTCCATTGCCACCAAAAAAAAAATCTTGTTCCCTAGAGCTCAAGGCAAGACCCCCAAAATGCCATTTCGCATTGGGCGAATGGCCATGGACTAGTAAGAAGAGTCAAGTCCCTTGCTGGCTGATGAATCAGGGAGAGAAGAGTTGACATTTGGTACACTTGCGGATATACACTTGGCCACCACAAATGCCTTCATAGATTTCAAAAAGTACATCTTTGACTAGGCTCGAGTGGACGCATAGTAGGTAAGGTCCCAGATACGATCTTTTGTACAAGTTCCTAATGAGCGAGATCTAGAACCGTGCTACCTTTATACGGAGTTTATGTGCCTTTTTTTTGTCTTTTGATAGCTTGTCATGTCACATAAAATTCATAATTGGATTCATTCAGCTTGGCCCCAACTTAGTGTTGACTATATGGATTCTTGAGATATTTCATGACTAGGGGCCAAGATCAAATCAATCACGATGGTAAGGCCTATTTCTCCTTCAAATATTTATGTCAAGCTTGTTAATGCATCTGCATGTGAATTTAAGTCCCTCCCCACATGTTCGATTTTTACTGCTTAGAATTTGGTAAGGAGGTTCTTTATCACAATTAAATCTTTAGCCATCTTGTCCTTCCGAACTTCAATTTTCTCCGTGACTAAGCAAACCAACAGTTTTGAATCACTAAATATATGGATCTTAGAGACCTTTAATTTACTGGTAGACCAGAGTCCCACAATGAAGGCTTCGTATTCAGCCTTGTTGTTTGTTGTAGGGAAGTTCAGATTGAGGTAGTGTTCAAAAATTGATCTTGCTCCCAAGCTATTTCTTGTTTCATCGACAAACATATTCCACGCCAAGCTGGGATCGATTTGAGGTGGTTCTACGATAACCTCTAGAACCTTAGAGGTCTCTCCAGCAACGATTGTTTCTACACTTTAGGGTGGTTCTCTAATAACCTCGTGATCCCTGGATACTGATTGAATTCTAGCGGATCTTGCCTCTAAGTTGTCCTCCTCTATGTGTGTAGACGCAAGGCAACCTTGCTTTGGACTCACAGCTCTGGGTGAGAACTCAGCCACAAAATCAGCCAAAACTTATTCTTTTATTGCTGCCCTTGGTAAAAATTTTATGTCTGATTCTGCGAGCTCAACGGCCCATCTAGAGAGTTGACCGGACAAGTCTGCTTTTGATAAAATATTTTTGAGCGAAAACTCTATATATACAGAAATGGGGTGTACTTGAAAGTAATGCATGAGTTTTTGTAAGGTTAAAACTAAGGCCAAAGCGAGTTTCTCAAGTGACTTGTTTGGCAATATGTAAACGTCTTACTAACAAAGTAGATAGAGCGTTGTTATCCATCTACCTCTCTTAGAAGTACCAAGCTAGTAGGATGTTTAGAGACAAAAAAATAGACGTAGAGCAACTCTCCCTCATTTAGAGTGGAAAAAAGTGGCAATTTAGTTAAATACTTCTTGAATTATTGGAGTGTGAGCTCGCACTCTTTATTCCATAAAAACTATATATTTTTGTGAAGGAGTTGGAAAAATGGACGGCATTTATCAGAGGACTTACTGATGAATCGGTTAAGAACTGCTGCAATTCTGGTTAGTTTTTGAACCTCATTCGCAATCCTCGAGCTAACGAGATTGTTGATTGCTATGATTTGTTCTGGATTTTTCTCGATCTGTCGTCTTGTCACAAAGTGCTCCAAGAATTTTTCTGAGTTCACCCCGAAAGCGCATTTCACTACATTCAATCTTAGCTTGTGTTTTTTCAGTATTGCGAATACTTCGATTAGATCCCTAACATGGTCTGGCTCTCTTTTGCTTTTGACTACCAGATTATCGATGTATGCGTCGATGGTTTTACCCGTGATTGGCTCAAACATTTTTGTGATCATCCTCTAATATGTAGCTCCAGCATTTTTCAACCCGAAGGGCATAACCTTGTAGCAGAACACGCCTCGGGGGGTGATGAATACAGTGTTCTTTTGGTCGGGTTAATGAATGGCTTTTTGGTGGTAACCTCGGTATGCATCTAAGAAACTCATCCGGACATGACCCAAAGTAGAGTCCATAAATTGATCAATATTTGGCAAAGGAAAACAATTTTTCAGACAAACCCGATTGAGGCTTGTAAAGTCGACGCATACTCTCCACTTGCTAGTCTTTTTCTTTACCACGACTATGTTTGACAACCAGCTCGGGTGAAGAACTTCCATTATTACAACTGCCTCTTTTAACTTTTCCACTTCTTCAATCATAGCATCCACATGCTCAGTTGCGGATCTTCTTCCTTGTTGTTTCACCGGTCAGGCATTGAGAAGAACGCTCAATTCGTGTTTGATGAAATTGGGGTCTATCACGGGCATCTCGTAAGGTGTCCACGCAAAGACCTCGGTATTGGTCATAAGGAATTGGATGAGCTCGGTTCTCTCTCGTTCCTCCAAGTTTGCACCAATGAGAAAGAAATAATCTGAGCTTGGCTCATCCAATTCATAACGTATCAAGTCTTTTACAACCTTAGCCTTGGGGTCCCTTCCAACATCCTCTAGAATCTTGCGCTCTTCCTCTATCAATTGCACTTCTTTCATGGCAGCCTTAATGGAGATCGTAGTGAGGTAGCATCGTTTGGCTGCCACCTGGAATATCTACGACAACGAACTCTGTCACCAACTCTTGGGAACTAGCTCGGGTTTTGAGAGTTACGGTTCCCAAAAGGCCAACAAAGCTGAGCATTAAAATCGATTAGAGGGTCGGGTGGGTTTTAGATCTGATTTTATAGTTTAAGTTGTTTAAAGAGGTCATAATACATCACCTCAATAGAACTTTATGTGTCCACTAAGATCCTCTTCATGTTGTAATTGTTGATTTTGAGGTGAATGACTAGGGGAGCATGAGGGTGCTGGACCCTTTCTAGGTTAGCTTTGGTAAACGTGATGCTTCTTGGTTCGGATATTGTCTACCTAGGCTTCTTAGCCATTGATTGGATCGAGAGAACCTTGTTCATTTGTTAGATCATCCAGTTCTTCCCCCGGATCCTATTCTCAAGATTAGGGTGATTTGGGCCCATGTGAATAATCAAGGGAAAGTTTTCTTCCTGAGTGTTGTCTATTTCTTCGTCGCTTCGGTCAAACCTAGTATTTGGTTTGTCCTTTCATCCTCTACTCTGATCTCTTCCTGGTCCACTAATTCTTTCAAGTGTCCATCCTGAACGAGCTAGGCACTTTTGCACTTTTGTGTTCACATATATCGCGTACTCTCAATATTATGATAGATATTCATCAATATTCTCGACTTCTCATATCATCATAACAATAATACTCAAAACAAGATGAACACGTGCATGCTCGACTACCCTTTCCCAACCGATAATCATCTCACCAACTATGACTTAAATAACCTCATTAGACTCAAAACTACACACTATCTATGGTCCACTACAAGTACCAACCACCAATAAGTTTACAGAATCTATTACCATGCTCTGATACCAAAACTGCAATACCCCACCCTAAGTTAATCATCATACAACCCAAACATAGGGTGTTATCCATATAAACATAATAAATCAACACATCGAACTGGTGTCATACAAAAAAAAATCCTCCCTCTATGTATTATTACAACTTCACTTACAACTATCAACATATGCACACTTGTAAATATCAAACCCAATATAGGTCCGACCTAACTCACCCAAAGTACAAAACTGTGTCTCTTCGACTCAGCAAAGTACAAAACTCTATTTTTAGGACTCAGTGGTGGACTCTCTCACTAGCATACACCTGAAAAGAAACACTATGGGAGTATGAGCTAACCACTTGCTCAGTGAACAGAACCAGCCCTGGGCTGAAGCCAATTCAGCCCAACCTTTAGACCCACCTCAGAAGCCCAAAATATGGGGCCCTAATTCAAAAAAAAAGCCCTTATTTTTCACTTGCACTAGCCTGGCATTCGGCCCATTCTTCACTTGCTGGCATTTGGCCATTCTGCTCCA
>BRYE01000019.1:5037500-5040000 GCA_030159115.1 Actinidia arguta var. hypoleuca
CAATAACCATACTTATATACCTTACAACTTATTCAACACCATAAAATCAATTCATTAACCATTAAAAATCATGAAACAGGTTATTACAGAAGTGGTAGCCTTAGCTCGGACATTGCCTGTATTCAATAGTGTCTGTACTGAGCTCCGGCGCAGAAGACCACTGAGCTTACTTCATGACGATAGCCTGATGGAAACCTTTGCCCTAACAAGACCAGATTTTGTCATCATATATTTTGTCCCCTGAAAATGGTAAAAGCAAATTAATTTTAATTTGATTTATTTTGTCTTTTGCCGCCTATAGTCAATGTTTGCTGCCCCAATTTTAATTGGATAAAAATATGCCTCGCATTCTAGAATACAATATAAGGAGAATTTGTTTTAATGTTATTTTAAACCTTTGTACGTTTATAGTTTAAAAAAGTATTTTGAAAACTAATTATTAGCTATTTTTGACTCCAATCCAAATATACCAATTTGTAGAGATGTAAAACCACTATATAAACTTGCATTCTAGACAAGTCCACAATTCAAGTTTCTACCTAAAATATCTTTTAATAAACTTGAAGTTATCAATATCAATTTCAACAATCAATGTGAATTTATCATTAATTGATAATCCATATTTTTATATCAAAATAATGCATGATAAAACAATCATCAAATTATCAATATTCAATAAAACTGAAAAGTTATAAATTATCAAGTTTCTCAAGAAAAAATTGAGAAATTAACAAGTATCATATTACAACGTTAATCAAAAAATTGAGAAAATATCGAATTCATTTGAAATATGAATTGAGAGAATGTCAATGTCAATTTCAACAACAGATAAAAAATTATAAAGATGAAATTATCTTAAATAAATAAATAAATATCAATCATGCACTGTAAGAATTTTTCAAACAAAAAGTTTGAAAGTTGATGATATATCAATTTGATAACATATAACTTTTTGAGAATTTAGAATGCATAAAAATTGAGAACACATCAATTTACAATCTCATAACATAGCCAACTAGATGTTTCAATTTTAGAATTTTAGATCCAAAAATTTGAATTCAAAATTTCTTACTGATTACGATTCAGCAATTTTAATATTTTATACATGACAACTGAATAATATATATTCTATATTAAACGTAATTTCCAAATATTTTAATGGTATAAAAGTCAATTTGTATCCTTAAATTTTTAAAATTAGACTTTTCAGCAACTATGAAATTTTTATAATATAAATATGCTTATTTCAGTTATTTGGTCGACAAAAGTATGAAACATAAACAACTGAATAGAAACAGCAGACACACCTGCAAAGCTAAATAATAAATACGTACTTTTACGAATTCTCTTATCCCAAAATTATTTAATAAATAAATGAAAGTTCACCCAAGGGGTAGTCGGCGGTCCCTTCTTTCAGCAGTTTTTTTCTGGAAATATTCATGAGTTTTCATAGGCACGTATAAGTTTTGAGGGACATGCGCGCTTTTTACAATGTACTACTAATAAGTAATTCACCTACAACATTGGAAATATTCATGAGGCTCAAGTGTAAAGCAAATGAAGATATTGCTTTAAGTCCCAATTTTAGAAGGCCTCAAAATTTTATGAAAAGTAGATAGGTTGGTAAAATTTATCATAATTTCTTAGTTAAGAACTCCTACTATTAAAAAAGAAAAAAGCTAAAAGGCCCACTTTTAAATATATGGGATAGGTTTTTGAGTTTTATATAGTTGTTTGTCTTTTGAGTTTTTAAGTTCTTTAGAGAACTTTTTTTTACCATTTGATCAGTTTCTTTTAATGGGAGGTGCTCGAACATTTTCACCTAATCTGAAAAATAGTTCACTAAAGACAAGAATAAATTATTTTTACTTTAAAAATAGTTTATTCTTGTCTTTAGGCGCTCGAAAATTTTTACCTTATTTGAAAAATAGTAAAACAAAAATAAACTATTTTTACTTACGTAAAAATAATTTATTTTTGTCGTTAGTAAACTTTTTTTTTAAAATAGATAAAAAAAATTAAATATTTAGACTCCCCAAATTTTTTCGCCAACTACTTGAGGTTGATGAAAAACTCCATTTTCTCTCATCTATTGTTGGCATACCCATATTAATGAAAGTTGTTTTCTCTTTATGTTGTCCATTGTTCTAAGATAAGGTCATATCATACATGGGTTGTTGAAGAAACTGTTTCCCTTTCCTTTAAACGTTTCCTATAGTTCTAAAAAAAAAAAAAGCATTTCCTATAGAAAAAACTTAAAAGTTTTATGCGTCATTGAGAGAGAGAATCTAATAACTTGTTAAGTAACTAGTAAAACTAATCAGAAATAAGTTCTTCCTGTTTATTTATTGCAAAATTTAATAGAAACAGTGTTGAACACCAAAATGAACTTTACAAATATAACAGTGATAAAAGGAAAATAACTCATAATAGGAAGGAAAAAAACTATCATCAAAGATAAATTGATTTACAATCACAAACAACTGCCATAATAGAACTC
>BRYE01000019.1:5042500-5045000 GCA_030159115.1 Actinidia arguta var. hypoleuca
GCCATGCAGATCCCAGCAGGAGTGATCAACATTCCAATATAAAGATCACTCACATGACGTAACTTGTTCTAATTCCACAATTACAACTGTCCTGTGAAATCAATTAAATTATGTTATATACGATTATAACCTACAACATTTTTAGAGGACAGTAGTCATCCAAAATGAAAGCCTATCTGACAGGGCTCCCAACTATGTTTCCTACAATCTGGGCAACGGTGCAGATTTTATTACATTTATCAAGCTTGAAATCATAGAATTGAGAAGAGTACATGGTTACGTGGTAAAATTAGATAGAATCAAACAAGTATTTCATATTGTTATTTGGCATTTGCTAATAAAGTCATGCTAAACTTTATGTGCCACTGTAAACGCATTTAGTAACTATTAATAATTTTTCAAATAATTTAAAATATATTACAAATTAGTTGGTTAATCCCATTCGCTTAAAGTCCCACTCCATCCAAGCTCAGGGTCCACTTTGCACTGCTCTGGCCCCACAATATGTATCATCTAGCTCCACCCTTGATTCTTCCAGTCCAACCTTAGGTCGTCAAACCAAAAGCCGAATACAAAAGAAACTCTAAAAACTCAAATTCTCAATGAAGTGTAACAAAATACAACAGAAATAAACAATTATCCATCAGATTCAAATAATGAAGTGCAATAATAGACCCCAATGGAACTCAAGAGAGATTAATGCAAAAGGACAAAGTGATATTTAGGAACCAACAAATGAAGAATAAAAGAAGCGCATATGAAGATAAAGTACGTAACTAAGAAGCACGGAGGTAGACACAAATACGAACACTAACACTGACACGGTTATCGGACACAACAATTTTTAAAAAATCAAGATAGGGATACGGTGAGAACATGGCAAAAAAAAATTATATCATTTTTTTATACTTTAATTATGAATATTGTATCACAAACAACCAAAAATAATTGAAACTAACATTAATTCTTCATAATTAATAGATAATGCATAAAAAAGACAAACTACAAGATACAAGACAAAGTGTCAATACACCAACCAAGCTAAATCAATTACGATGTTAACTATCAAAAACCATCAACACAATCCAAGAAAAATTACAAAACAAATAACCATAATTTCCAACATCCAATTGTCTGTTGCTATATCCCACATCTTAATTTCTCCTTTGACATACAATATTATGTGATTCTCCTTATTAAAAGATGGACGTTTGTTTGAATAAAAACCAAGTCCTCTACCCATTTGGGAATCATTTTGACCCTGAAACAATTTTGTCAAATTGAAAAAGGTACCCTTTGCCATGTCTCAAACGTGTCCTAGATGTGTTCGTCGTGTGTTCGTTGGTGTGTCCACTTAATGGGACACACAACGTAGATTGTCCCACACGTATTTTGGTGTGACCCCAACTTATCTATAATCCATACATTTCCGACACAAATGCGGGGACCTATTAGGAATGTGGTGTTTCATATGTATGTACATACTTATATACAAAATATACTGACATACCTAATTGGTCGTCATATTCATGTCACACACGTATGGGGGACAGACACGCCAAGTACACACCTAAATATTTATGGCGTATCCATTTAATTTTGTTATTGTTTTTCAACAATACATGCTGGGACACACCAGAGACGGAGCACGACAAATACAGGATGCATTTGAGACATACTTTAGATACTTATTGGTTTAATTTAGTTGTTAGAATATTGTATTGATAATTTGTCATTTATCTTGTGTTGTTCGTTTTTCAACAAATCAATTATTAATTGTGTAATTAGTAATAATTTACATTAATTTTGGTTACTTTTAGATACAATTCCTATACATAACAAATTCAAATGTACAATTTTCATCTCTCAGTGGAATCCCTATCCTTAACTTTGTAGAATTGCCATGTCCAATGTCCATATGCCTATCAGGTCCATTCTCCCTCCAATCTCTCGAAAAAAATTGACAGGAATCCTCAATTTCCATCAATCTCCAAAATGAAAAATTAATATAAACTGCCAGATCTAACCACAACAAACCCAAAATCAAGAGCCCAAAAAAATGATTAACATCAAATCAGGACAGAAAAATAAACTTCTAATGCAACAAAACCTACAAAGAACCAAAACCTCCATTAATTTACAATACTAATCAAACCCCAATTGGCATACCATGCCAGATCTAACTATAACAAACCTAAAATAGCCCAAAAACTATGTTAATCCCAAATCATGACAAACCATAGAACCTCCTCCAATTCTAGACCCAAACCAAACCAAACTAAAAACCCACGTAGACAACAACACGGCAGACAAATTCACATCCACTTCCATCAATTGAAGACTCAAAGTCTCAAACAAACACATAGGTACGTATCCATAAACGAAAAATGGTTTGTGAAATTACCCTGCAAACAATCGCAATTCTCGGCCTCCTTCCTCACCACATCAAGAACCGAATCGATCAACTCCGCGCCCTCCGTGTAATGCCCCTTGGCCCAAT
>BRYE01000019.1:5055000-5057500 GCA_030159115.1 Actinidia arguta var. hypoleuca
GGCAGAGAAGGATGAGGAAGCCAAGGGAAATGACAGCGATGCCGACCTTGAAGACTCTTCAGAAAATGACTCCGATGCCACTTCTCTCATATCTCGCACTTCAAGTCGAAGATATAGTACATGCAATTGGGAACTTAGGTCAAAATTCAAGAACACCGCAGAAACGGCTCTCGAATTGTCACCTTCACCCTCTCCATCACCATCCACTCCCGTTCATAATGCATCATCCACCTCCCCTTCTCCATAAATGTTAATTTTTTTTTTGTTTTGGATAATGTGTTTTGAACTTTGATATGCATGATTTGTGTTTTGTAATATGATATGCATGACTTGTGCTTTGAACTATGGTATGCTATTGAAGTTTGAGCAATGAATGCTATTGTTGGTTTGAGAAATGAATGCTCTTTTGGATAATGAATTAAATGTATGGGCCTCTATGATCTCAGTACATATGCACGATTGATTTGTAAGGTATTAACAATTAGCATCATTCAGTTATAATTTGCCCATAATGACTATAGTAAGCCACCCTTTTTGATGTATTGACAAAAAGGGAGAGAATGATATCAACTACAAAAGAAAGGGGGAGCAATACGTGGTATATTGCAATACGTGGTATATTTATCATTCATATTGAGATAAGTTTTGTCATCATCAAAAAGGGGGAGATTGTTGAATCAAGCCTCGATTTCGATGATAACAAAATAGTTTATTAGTAGTTAACATGTTTACTAAGTGTGCAGCCTTTAAACATTGCGTCCCATAACTCAATTGATCAAAGGAAGTCCCATAAATACTTTCTGACAAAAAGTGTCGACACCTTGTTCTGTGGTGTCGACACCTTTGAGCCCAGAAGTTATAGTGATAAATCTAATTGAAAGTCTCAAATAATTCATGAATCTTAAATGAATCAAAATGAATAAGAACCATATAAATCCATGGGAAAAATACTGTGAAGAAAGAAAGTCGACTCAACGCTTAAATTGCCAAAAAGATGATGGAACATATTCTGGTAAGAAGTGTCAACACCTAGTACAAAAGTGTCAACACCAAATGTCAGTAGCCAAAACCAGAATTCTGAAGGAAGAAGTGTCGACACCAGTATCGACACCAAATGTCAGTAGCCATCTTCAGAAGATTTTTAAAAAAGAAGTGTCGACACTAGTATCAACACCAAATGTCAGTAGCCAACTTCAGAAGTTTTTGAGGGAACAAGTGTCGACACTAGTATCGACACCAAATGTCAGTAGCTAAACTCAGAACTCTGAAGAAGGGAAGTGTCGACACCAACATCAGCACCAAATGTCAGTAGCCGAAATAAAAAATCTGAAGAAGGGAAGTGTCGACACCAATATCAGCACCAAATGTCAGTAGCTGAAATTAAAAATCTGAAGAAGGAAAGTGTCGACACCAACATCAGCACCAAATGTCAGTGGGTAAATTCAAAAATTTAGAAACAGGTAGTGTCGACACCAATGTCAGCACCAAAAGTCGGTAGCCAAAGAAAGATTTTCTGAAGAAGAAGTGTCGACACCTAGATCAGCTCCTAGAGACAGTTTTAAGCTAAGAACTGGGATTTATAATAATTTTACTTTAAAAACACAACTCCTGCTCAGCGTAAGTTATCCTCTCTCTTTATACAACATTGACAATATAGTATTAAGCATGCAAGACTGAATTGACATGATAACCTGCTTAAACATCATACTATGCAAAGTAACTAGTTGCTTTAACTGTTTTTGAAAACAAAACACAATAATTTAGTTATGGTCCTAATCCTATGAAATATCAGAATATAAACATGGAATGCGAATAGTCACAATATAATTTAAAGGAACTAGAAAACTGACCTGTTTGGATGACATCCAATAAATAATGGAATGAAAAATAAATCCTTTTTACCAACTCATAATCATAGGCGAATGATTCTGTATTAGACATATCAAAAAGATAGCAACGGTATTTAAATATCCAAACATTAACCACGAGTTAAAAGCATTCAAAACATGTTAACTATACCTCAAAAAAAAATAGCAACAATATTTTTTTTTATAATCAAAAATTAAACTATCCTAAAACAAAAATATTTCATGCACTACGAAGTAACCCCCCAACTAGAGATGAGCATTCTCTAAAATGTGTAGAAAATCAAAATAACACGACGATGGACATACGGGGGAAAGGCGAAAAGATGGGACAACACCCCCTAACTAGGGTTAAACTATTCCTGACTCGACTTGAACTAAACACTTATTATACAATTTACATGGAAGGCATTATTTCCCAATTTATTCAAAAGGCGATGGATCACGTAGATCCACATACTCAACTTCTCCTTACTCAAGCTCAAGATAGGGCTTCAATCGGGGCCCATTGACTTTAAAAATATTATCATTTCTAGTGCTTTGAATTTCAACTGCCCCATGAGGTGAGACATCTCGAACAATGAAATGTCCAGACCATCAACTTTGAATCTTACCGAGGAATAAGTGTAATTTAG
>BRYE01000019.1:5085000-5090000 GCA_030159115.1 Actinidia arguta var. hypoleuca
ATGAGCTACACCATGCAGGCAAAATGAAATTTGCTTAATTTTTTTGGTGTTTAGAATAAAAACTTTAGGTAGATAACATTGTTCAATCGAATTACTATTAATTTATCTCTCGACTTAGTTTTTCAACATACCCCTCTATTCATTTTGTCAAAAAGTGATAAAACATGATTAAAAGAGAAATTATACTGTCATGACCCAACGCAATTTATATGTATAAGCCCACCCAAGATATTAATATACAAGTAATAGCCAGCCCATGCCCACGGGCACTACGAAAAAAAAATATATTTTAGCCGTTAGATAAAAGATATATTGAACAAATATACAAAGAGATACATTGGTACAAAATAGAGAACAAATTAAAAAGTATAATAATTTTAAAAAGTGTTGTCAGTTTGAGAAAAATGAGGGGGACATAAAGGTTTTTATTTTGTGTGTGTGGGGTCCCACTAAAAAAATATCTAATGGGTAAAAAATATGTTCAACTTTAGAGATTTTTTGGCCATTAGATCCCAACCTATGTAGGGTCCACACCTTTGAGAAGAAGTAAGTGATATTATTTTGGGAAAAAAAATAGTCATAGGTAAAATTTCAGCCATTGAGTTAATTCAAATAGATTTCAACTATAGATAGTGGGAGATAATTTTTAGATTAAAAAACTAAGCTATCTTATATTATATATAGTTTGGTAGATTCAAAAATATGTATGTCTTATATTATAGATTTTTTTTCTTTATTATGATAAATTTATTTAGATATTCATTTTTACTCAATATATTTATTATAACTATTGGATAAATTAATTTCAACGAATATAAAATAAATACAATTAAAAAAATAGAAGTACGAAAATCATTTATCTTTCTATTTTGGTAATTATTTATTGTCTTTGGTAAAAAAATTTTACCGATTAATCAATATTTTTGATTTGTTCGGCTTCTCTTGATAAAAAAAAAAAGTCCAAACATATTAAAAATTATCTAATTTAAGAGAAAGTTGGTGAAAATCATCTTGTTAGCGCCATAGTGAAACTCATACGTAAAAAAAAATCATCGAACATCTATAATTATGGAAATACATTGCATTTCTTTTAATAAAATAGATGGTTTAAATTTACAATCATAGCAGTTGTCTATTATATAAAAACTATAACTTATTTTTATGGTTATAGATGTCTGATTAAATTAATTTTTTTAATAAATAACATTTGATATGAGATTTATAAGGTGAACAATTTCGATGATCAATATAGGCTTTGTTTGGGTCATACAGAAAAAGGTTTTATGGAGAACTCCATGTCCAATACTATACCTGTTATACGTACACATTCATAGTACCCATAATTGGTCGAATCAACTATTTAACAGTACTCCAAATTTTAAAAATACGGTATAAAGGAGACATAACTGTAGTAATTAAGCCAATACTGCATGTTTCCCATGCCATAACTCCTTATTCATAATAATTATCTTTAACACTAACTTCTTTTGTATTCCACACTAAATAAGATTGGAAACATGAAAGAAAAAATTTCACTTTAAGGTTTATTGTATTAATTTCTAACACAATTGATTTATATTATTAAATTTTAAAATTAAAACTCCTTTTTGACCATACCGAATAGAAATATCGTTCTACTCTCTACATCCCTTTCTATCTCTCACTACACCCCGACCATCCCTACTCTTTTCGACAACCATTACTAGTGGCCGACGACTGGATGCCACTTTCCGACCGACTTCCTGTGACTTTTCTGGCAGACCTCTAATGACTTTTCCAATGACTTCTCTTGCCAACGACTTTTTCGACGAACCTCTGACAATTTTCTAGTGAACTTTTTCATAGATAATTTGCACTATGGGTTTCACAGATAAATTTTATTGTTGGTTTCAAATATAAATTTCTCTATTCTTTTTCTACTTTCAAAATACTAAAACAGTAAAATTTATCCATGAAAAAGTTTGCTGAAAAGTTGTTGTAGGTCCAAAAGATAACTTTCATGTTTCCCAAATAAATTTTACTGTTCATTTTGTACTTTTAGCATAATAAAATAATGAAATTTATTTCTAAAAAAAAGTTCTCCGAAAAAATCATCGGTGGAAAGTTTGCCGAAAAAGTCACCGGCGACTGGTGACGGTGGCCGAAGTGGAGGCCAGTGGAGGTGCTGAGTTGGCACTTTATTATTAGATAATTAATAAGTAAATATATTTATAATTAAAAGGAAGGTAATGCTGTCTATACATAAAAAATTATAATTTTTTATTATAAATATTAAAAATTATGAACCAAAAGCAATGATATATCTGTAGTCCAACTAAATAAGTTACAACCACGTATGAGTTCAATATACACTAAAATTCCCCAAATATTATAAAGAAAGGCTGCAGGTGGACACATGAGAAGGCTGAAAGAAGTATATGGCAAGTTTCTAAATTTCTTCATTGTCTTAGCATTCATACACAACTTGGAGATGATTAATGTCATAGGAATGATGGTTCTGGGAGGTGAATATATACCTTGTAATTTATGTATTTGATTAATAAAAATTCTGACATGGATGGACCATGGATGCAAATAGCAATTATGTTGAGTGTTTTTGTTATGAACAAAGTTCTCAACAAGAGACCTTGCAACTGACAGAAAAGAGAAAAGAAGAATTCTCTATTTGAGCTAGAGAAACTGCTCCTAAAAGAAAAGTTTCAATATGAATTTTTCATATTTTCATTATGGTTACAATGCGGTATTTATAGACATACAATCAAAATCAAGAACTTCTTAAATTTTCGTAATTACTTTTTCCTCCATTGCTGTAACCAATTCTTCTCTCCACTGCTTGTTAACAGATTCTTTAATCTGTTGATTAATTCTGTAATAAGCTAATTGTCAACTAATTCTTTAACTAACTAACTAACTGTTAACAAGCTAACTTCTTCCCTTCGACTTCCCTATGTCTCTATATCACATAATCCTTCATCCATCTAGGCCTTTTTGTAATCCTCTTCATTTTGCCCATTCTTGTGCTACTATTCTCCATCTCTTCCTCTGCAGTAACAGCATCTACCTCTGCAGCAGCTTGGTCTATAATATTTTTCCCCCATTAAACTGAACTCGGTCCTCTAAGTTCAAGTGTGGAAATATTTCTCTGAGAATAACTGAGTCTTCTTATGAATTGTCTTCCATAGGTAACCCTTTTCACTGAACCAACAATGTTAGTTTAGAATGACATTCCACTGTACTTGTTTTGTTATTCAAAATAGCTGCTGGAATTATAAGGGATTGAGATTCCAAATTAATGTCAGGTATTTGCATAATCACAAAAGGTAAAACAGAACTAGAGAATGGTTTCAACTAGGAAACATGAAAAACATGATGTATTTTGATGGTTGTAAGTAGCTCCAATTGATAAGCATCTTGTCCAATTCTTTTTACAATTGGAAAAGGACCATAATACCTCTGACACAGCTTGTAATTCAACCTCTAAGCTAAGTATTGTTGCCTATAAGGATGCAATTTCACTATAACCCAGTTCCCTTCTTGAAAGACTAAATCTTTTATGTGACCATCAGCTTGTTGCTTCATCCTTTTTTGAGGCTTTAACAAATTTCATTTCAGTTGTAGTAAAAGGTCTTCTATGGTAATTAATTTAGTGCACACAATTTTAATGCAAGAAGAACTTGGATTGTAAGACTGAATAGTTTGAGGTGGTTTGCCATATAAAACCTCAAATGGAGTCATACAAGTGGAGGAATGAAAAGAAATGTTATATCAAAGTTTTGCCCAACTCAAAAACTTTGTCCATGTATGGGGATATTGATGTGTATAAGCTCTTAAATATTGCTCTAAACATTTATTCATTACTTCAGTTTGTCCATCTATTTGAGGATGATATGTAGAAGTATATTTCAATGTTGTGCCACTCAATTGAAAGAGTGTCTGCCAAAACTTACTACGAAAAATTAAATCTCTTTCAGATACAATGGATAAAGGAAAACCATGATGTTTAATAACCACATCAGTGAATAAATTGGGCACTAAAATTGCTATAAATGCCGTTGGTAAAGTACCAAAGTGAGCAGCCTTAGATAATCTATCAATAACCATCAATATGACTGTGGCATCTTTAGAAACTGGTAGTCCAGTAATGAAGTTCGTTGATAATTCCTCCCACACATGATTTGGAATAGGTAAGGGCTGCAATAATCCAATAATTTTTGAAGTAGGATACTTAATCTTTTAGAAGACATAACACTTCCCCACATATTGTATTACTTCCTCCCTAAGACCAGGCCAATAAAAGCTGGAAAAGACTCTCATAAAAGTTTTCAATACGCAAGCATGGTCACCAATTTGGGAATTGTGAAACTCTTAAATAAGTCGTCTTAAAAGAAGAATTAGAGGCAATTCTCAGTCTATTCTTGAAATACAACAGACCATCTTTAATAGTATAATGAGCTATAATTTCAGCTACACAGTCCTTGACTATAGATTGTAATTCTAGATTCTACAAAACCTCATTTCTTGATGTAACCTACAAATTGGATGTTATAGTCGTTAAGGCATAATGTACCCCATTAGAAACCAATATTAGGCTTAACTCTATAACCTCCTAATCATCCTCCCTTTGAGATAAAGCATCTGCCACAGAATTTTCCTTGCCAGGCTTATATACAACTGCGTAATTAAAACCAAGTATTTATTAAGGTAATGATGTTGTTCAGGTGTTTAAATTACTTGATCCATAAGATGTTTAAGGCTTTTGTGATCAATCTTGATAACAAACTGGCTACCTAGCAAGTAATGTCTCCATTTAGCCACAACTTCAGTAATAGCAAATAAGTCCCTTACATATGTAGAAGCTGCACACATTTGTGGACTCATCTTTTTGCTGAAAGGTAATTGGACCCAATGGCATAATTGGAGGCATCAGTTTCAAGTTCAAAAAGCAATGAAAAACTAGGCAAAGCTAAGACAGGAGCTTAAGTCATCTTCAACTTCAATTC
>BRYE01000019.1:5107500-5110000 GCA_030159115.1 Actinidia arguta var. hypoleuca
CCTCTCTCTCTCTCCTCTCTATATAGGGTTTCAATTTTAGTAGTAACACATACAGACCTGTAGGCTTAGGGTTTCAATTTTAGAAACAAACAAGCTGCCTTCCGAAAACGAATTACAAACAAATTATATCCGTACAATATCAAGCCCATTCAACCTTTCCTTAATTTTCTCTGTCTATGTACAATTGCCTAATTTGCCTGGATCTTTATTTATACCATCCATGCCAAAAACCCAGTAAGTTCATGATATTTACTGTATAATTCTCACACAAATACAACCTATGATGTTCCAATTAATTCCTATATATTTCTAGAATTTCACATGAAATTTGTTTCTGCTCCTTTGATCCCTCGATTATACGCTAAATATCCACTGTTTTTCTAAGATTTCTTCTGGGGTTTGTGTTGTTGAATTCAGAGAGAGAGAGAGAGAGAATAAACAACATCAATCATGCCTCTTCCATGGAAGAAGGCAAAAAAGTGTAATAGAATCACCCAATTGGTGGTGGACCACCTAAACTCGCCCAAGCACGGCGGATCGCTTGTGGTGGAGACCGGTTTTCCGACCTCCCTCGTCGATCTCTTCGTGAAGAACCGCGATCGCCTGAAAAAATCCACGAAGACGAAGCGATTCAACGCGAAAGCCCCTGATCCGATTCCTATGCCCTCTCGTCCCGCAAGCCCTTTGTGGGTCCCACCAAGCTCCGAGCACCCGAATTCTCCGCCGGGTCGATTTTGTAATGAAGTTGTTATTGAGGATGCGGATGAACAGAGTGCTGTGGTGGGTGATGATGGATGTGTAGGGAATGGTGAAATTGTGGGTCAGAAAAGGATTTTGATGGTGATTTTGAAGATGGTGGTGGTGGTGGTGGTGGTGGTGGCTTTGGTGACAAAGAAGTTTATGGTTGGGATTAAGGTGACCGCTTTCTCGCTGCTCTTCGTGGAGAACGCTAGTAAAAGTTTGTGTAGATTGGTAGAACCGTGTGCGGATGCGCAGAAGTCATTGAAGCGTTTTATCAAACGGGTTGTGTGCGTTGTTGGAATCAAGGAGGACAGGATTTTTGAGGAGCCGATTCTGCAAGAGGAGATAACACGGGCTGTCTCGAGGAGTTCTGTGTTGATGAAGAGAGAGAACATGAATGATCTGATTCAAGAAATTGTAGTTTCGCAACCCAATTATGATTTGGGTTCTCGTGAGTTGATGGAGAGGCATAAGATGAATGATGTGATTCAAGAAATTGAAATAGTGCAGTCTAACCCCGATTTGGAACCTCCCTCTTTGGATTTTCGAAGTGTGAAATATGAGTTTGATTTGCGTAGAGGTGAGGAAAAATGGGTAAGCAAAGAGATGGGCACAAGGAAGGAGGTTATAGAGAGAAAAAAGGCATCAGAAAATGATGGTTTGAATGTTAAAAGTGGAAGAACTCATAGTGGTAGAATAAAGTCGAATATCAAGAAACTTGTACCAAAGAAGTTTCATCGTTCCAAGAAGAAACATTTGGAATGGAAGAGTGAACCAAATAGTTCCGGTGGAGACAACAAACTAGAAATTGTTGAAGAGAAAGAACTTGTTGAAGACGGGCGGCAAATTGCATTGGAAGATGGTGGTTACTACTCATCGTCTTTAACAAGTGGAGGGAATGGTGATCAAGTAAATGTTGAAGATCCGATTTGCAATTCCAGCGAACTTTCGCTTGAAAACTCCGAAGAAAGCATAGTTAGGGAACATGTGAGAAGGGAAACACAGAAGAATTCTGAGTATCTAATGATCTTTGTGATTGTTCTTGTTGGACTTGTGGCAGGTCGGGTTTCGGCACTTGGACTTACCTTGTCATGGTGTTTGCTGTTGAAATCGGCTGGAACTCTGAAGATATCAGTATTTAGGAATTGGAACAGCACATGTTGATGGATGCATTTCTGTTCCTGACTTGATTCATGGTGTTAGTTTTCTAGTGTTCAAGTGTTTGTTATTCTTGTGAAGCCTCAAATTGATATGTTGAGGGCTTACTTTGACAGAAAGGTTCAACCTTTTGTTGGCAATACAGAATGAGGTGTTGTATTATGAACTAAAGGAGTAACAGATACAGTACAACTTACAAGTTACATAGTTAATGATACTTTTTTGTTCTCTTTGCCATTGAATATTGCCTTTTTTGTACATGCTGTGTTTCCAAATGAATGCAAGCTAAGTTTAGCTCAACAACAATTGTTTTCGCCAGAATGTTCAGAAGATTCTGGTTCAGTGCCATAGTGAGTGAGCTCGATATAGAAATAGACGTTTGATCCCCAACCCCCCAGATTGTTCTATTTGATTTCCAAGTTGAATCTAGGAAGGAAAGGGCACTACAAAGCTTATACCAGGATTTCAGCTTTAATTTGCTCGTCTTTCTTTAATTTTTCTTCCATTTTCTCACGAATTCAGAAGAGAAATGATTCGTTTTTATGCAAGTGCCTTCTTTACAGATATTATTTCCAGACTTCAGTTTAGGAGGGGCAAAAAA
>BRYE01000019.1:5145000-5147500 GCA_030159115.1 Actinidia arguta var. hypoleuca
AGTCAAAATACGAATACAAAATATCATTCATAATATTCTGAAATTTTGAATGAGTATTTTTAAGTCCAAAGGGCATAACATTTCATTCATAATGTCCGAATTGATTAACAAAAGTAGTTTTATATCTGTCTAAAATATTTTTTTATTAGGAATAAGATATCGAATCCATTTTAAAATAGAATTAAGAGGTTTACAATTAATAACAAGCCGAGGAACTCCTCTTTCTTGCTCTGCTTGCTTATAACATAAAAAGTTGTATAACTCCAAAGAGAAGTACTTTTTCTAATAAGTTTTTTATCCAATAATATTTGAATCTCTTTTTGACAAAGATATAAATAATCTTTTTTTTTATTTGTGCAGATCTTACTTTGGTTGAAATAAACCTTTCATCAAAATCAGATTAATCAAACACTGAGGACTCATGTGTTAGATAAGTCTCATGGGATAATACTGACGAGACGCCATGTTGTGAAACTAGGTAGTTCACTTTTCTTATTCATGTGTTATCTTATTTATGTGTCTTTCAATTGCTTAGTTGACTAGGTTGTGATAGAATTTGCTTTATTATTCGTGAAGTATAAGCGTTCTAATTCAATTTTGTATTTAAAGTTTATATTTTGAGAATGGATTGAGAGCTTTAGAAAGATGAGTTTGATAAAATTTGAAATCCTTTCATTTATGATGCATGTTTAAAGTTTGTATTCAATCTTCGTTCCTAGAATAATCAGTATAAAGTGGCGGCGGCAGTAGATGTGTTAAGGATGGCGTTTGAGGTTTGGCAGCGGCGTTAGCAATGACCGTGGGTGGTTGTGGTAATGTTTGCGGTGCAATTTTTATCTATAATTTGCATAGTGACACCAAATTTGCAAGTGGGAAACTTTTAGTGGGAAAATGCTAAATGCCCAAAACATGTTTTATCAGGGCAAAAAATCCGACTAACATGGCATTATCCTATTCGTTAGATCAATTAAGTTGGCAGTCTAGAATGGGCCTACTACAATTAAAAGGTCATATTACCCCTACATTCAAAACACATCATAACATCCTGGTCTACTACAACTTCTTGTATTTCCCCATAGAAGGTATCACCTCGTTTAAATACACAAGCATCTCTGATCTCTATTGTTTTGCCTTTTTTCTTCTTCTGTAGTTTGTGAATTAACTCTACAATTGTTGAGGTAATAATAATAGGGAAAAAGGTGGGAAAAATATAGCAAAAAAATGAGATAAATCAAAAGAACTTTTGGGTTTGATTAAAGTCTAGTTTGGATAAATGTTTTTAGTTTTTTTTAGTTACTTTAATTTTTAAGTTTTTCCTTTAATGATTTCTTTTATCGTTTGATTCAAATTTTCTAATTTTTTTTTATCAAAATTTTAAAAAAATCTTAAAAAACAAACTGAAAAACACCAACAACTTAAAAGAATCCAAAAATCAAAAGAACTTCTGGATTTGATTAAGAATGCAAATTGTAAGGGGATAAAATACCATATGCTAGCTTTCGCCGAGCTAGGGCAGAGTTGACGGGCTTGCATACTCACAGCGGAAGCTAGATTTTTAATTTTTTTCTATTTCAAATCTTAAAACATGTAATCGTACAACATTGATTAAGAGAGGGTTCAGAATACCTTGACGATAATGAGAAAATCAAGATTAAAACCTGAGTCGTTGTAGCCCTAATTTTTTCTCTTTCGCGGTTGCTTGTTGCCTCATTAGGTGCACTGCTACCAGCTTCCAGCAACCACTATCTCTATTGTTGTTTAGCAGCTTGGGTGCCTGCCCTAGCTACCGTAGGTTGCTGCCTCATGCAGCGGCCGGTTACTGCCTCGTGCAGCCTTGTTCCTACCCCTATAGCGCAACACTCATTGTTGCAAGTTGTTGCAGGCTGCGGCTTGCCGCACTCGTGGGTTGCAATAGGCCACAGCTTGCCGAAGTTGCATAGTGCAGCCTACGTTAACCATTGGGTAATTACTGGCTACTGCCTGCTTTTTTTCTTTTTTTCACTACTTTAGCCACACACGGTGACTGATCGTTGCCACTGGATCGTAAAATTTTAACAACTCTGCTGCAATATTGTTTCCACAAAAAATTGATTCCTAAACACTTTAGGATTATGTTTTCTAGTTTCCTAGATCCTTTGATCTTCTATTCTTTTTTCCTCAACCCTAATCAATTTTTTTTGAGTGTGGGCTCTTAGATTTTTTTCTCAAAAATTTTGTAGAGAAATTAATATTTAGGATTGGAAGGTCACATATCATATATATATCATAGGACTCCAACTAGGGCAAGAAAATGGATTGTAGGGAGTCCTAATTTGACTCCAATTAAAATACTAAAGTTCTATTTATCTCTTAACTTTGTATTTTAATTAATTCAAATTAATTTTACTAAATAATTTAAATTGCATTCCAAAGCAAATATAACTAAAATACCCTTTATAACTATTTTTTCACAGTAATCAAAACTCCTTTCCATTGGTACCAATAATTATGTTTAGATTAA
>BRYE01000019.1:5157500-5160000 GCA_030159115.1 Actinidia arguta var. hypoleuca
TCAATGAGCTGAAATCATTCTGGCATAGATCTTCGTGAGACCCTTAACATCAAACGAAACTAAGAAAGAGATTTAAGGGAAAAGTTGATTGCTAGAAAAGAAACTGTCATAAAAATTAGGATCCCAAAAAAATCTCTACACCGAGGGAGCATTTTTAGAGGTACCAAACCCCGTTCTTTTCCTGAGATCGAGGGAATGAATCCTCTAAAAAAATTCACTCCTCCAAAGTTTACTTTTTATGATGGGAAGTCAGACTCGAGATCTCACATAAGTCATTTTAGGCATATGATGGCACTCTAAAACCATCTCGACGCACTTATGTGTAGGTTGTGCCCATTGAGCTTGGGAGACCACGAGTTTAAATGGTTTGATAAACTCCAACTGGAACCATCTGAAGCTTCCACCAACTTACCGAATCATTTGTGACATGGTTCATCATTAGTACAAAGGCACCAAAGGTTGTCAGCTTTCTTTTGACACTTCGAAAAGGCAAGAATGAATACTTCGCAACTATAGAAAATGTTATTGGGAATTGTACAACGAGATAGATCAGCGTTCAGAAGAGCGAGCCGTAGTCAGTTGTAGACTTTGGCTGACTCGAGGCTAGAAGTTTTGGGAGGACTTGATCCTCAACCCTCCAACAGATCTCTAGGATCTCATGACACGGGTCTAGATGTTTGCTCAATTAGAGGATGATGTCCGGCAAGAAGAACGAGCTACAAGGTCATCATCTCGAGGTGGCATTCAAAAAGCAGAGAGAAAATCTGACAAACTATGAAAGTTGGGTGAGGCAGGGAATCAATGTGGTTTTCAAATAACCAATTCGCAAACTCCTCACCCAATTTCAAGACAAGCCTTATTACAATAAACTCACCCCGATAGGAGGAGATCCCAAGAGACACAACCAACGGTTCAAATGTTCTTTTTATGAGGAGAAATGGCATAAAATCAAGAACTACAAACCATTGAAGGTTTTTCTTGATCAACTTATTCAGGCTGGACACCTGAAGGAGTACATTAATCAAGAGAACTCAGGCAAACAAGGTCGAGGTAAGACCTAATCCTAGGTTTGACCAAAGTAGACGATGGCTTGGAGGAAGACCTTCCACTAGGAACTATTCACATGATTGCAAGCCCAAATCACCCTGATATTGAGAATATAATCTACGGGAAGATCCGCATTATCAAGCAGATGCACGAGGTTCTCTTGGTCCAACCGATGGCTAAGAAGCCGAGACAAGTCATGTCCAAATTAGGAAGCATTATGTTTTTCAAAATTGATTTAGAACGGGTCTAGCATCCCCACAGTGACCCTTTGGGCATCCATCTCTGGATCCACAACTACGACTTAACAAGAACCCTTATGGACATGGGAAGCTCAATCTAGGTGATGCATTATGACTTGTTCAAACAACTTAAGTTATCACAAGCAGACTTAAAACCTCACTGAGCTCTTTTAGTCGGGTTTAACGCTCAGTCTTACTGGCCCTTGAGAATTGTAACCCTCAAAGTCCGAGCTGGTTCTCAAGAGTTGGTGATAGAGTTTGTTGTGGTCAATATCCCCTCCCCCTATAATGGGATCATTGGCAGAGACTGGTTACACATGATGAACGGAGTTACTTCCACTCTACAACAAGTCATTAAGCTCACCACCCCCTGAGGTGAGGAAACCCTTTTATGGCCACCAAGCGGTAGCCAAACAATGCTATCTTACCACGATCTCCACTAAGGTAGCCATAAATGAGGTACATCTAGTTAAAGAAGAGTTGGAGGTCCTAAAAGATGTTGGAAGAATACTTGAGAACAAAGGCATGGAGGACTTGATACGCTACAAGCTCAATGAGCCAAGCTCGAATTGTTTCTTTCTTATGGGTACAAACCTAAAGGAACGAGAGAGAACTGAGCTCATCAAGTTCTTAACAACTAATATCGTGGTCTTTGCACGGACTACATAGAAGATGCCCGGGATATACCCTACCTTCATCAAACACGAGCTGAACGTCCTTCCTAAAGCCTATCCAGTGAAAGAGATGGGAAGAAGGTCTGCAACCGAACATGTGGACGCAATGATAGAAGAGATCGAAAAACTAAAAGATGCAAGTGCTATCACATAGGTTCTTTACTTGAGCTGGCTATCTAGTACAGTTGTGGTAAAGAAGAAAACTAGCAAGTGGAGAGCTTGCCCTAAAGATTGCCTTCCTTTGCCAAAAGTTGACCAACTAGTGGACTCTACCTTGAGTCACGCTCAGATGAGTTTCTTAGACGCATATTGAGGTTACCACCAAATAGCAATGCACGAGCCTAATCAAGAGAATGCTACCTTTATCACCCATGCGACATATTTTGCTACAAAGTCATGCCCTTCGGGTTAAAATATGCTAAAGCCACATATCAAAGAATGATCACCAAAATATTCAAGGCAATCATGGGTAAAACCATGAATGCTTACATTGATGACATGGTGGTCAAAAGTAAGAAAGAGCCGAATTATTTGAAGGAC
>BRYE01000019.1:5215000-5222500 GCA_030159115.1 Actinidia arguta var. hypoleuca
CCTCCTTATCTTATTCTACTATGATGGCTCAATCAAGAACCTAAGCATACGTTGGCAACACCATTGGTCTCACCCGCTCTTGATTTCGTACCACAATCCCTATTCAAACCATTGGGCTCTCGTTTCATCTATGGCAATCAGATGTGGTGCATATTTTGCTAAATTAGTGAATGCGGCTTTCTATTCTCTTATAGTCATTTCTCCAGTCTGCTTTAATCGCTCGAACTTTGCACACTTGGTATTCTACAATGCCCTTGGCATATACTTTTTTTTTAAAATCACCTTAAAATGAGCCTTGTTCATTCTCGGCTCTGTCACACCTTTTAAATTCCACCAACGATCTACTTTTCCTATCGACACATATAAATCAATTTCCACTTTTTGTACTTCATCGCATCTTAACAGTCAAAAATTCTTCTTCATTTCTACTATCCACTCATTCGCCTTTACTGGATTCATTCCACCATTAAATGTTGGAGGCTTGAGTTTCAAAAATTATTTCACAAGGTCAATATTGGCTACTGGCACTTCCTAGTTTGTGACCTCTTCTTGATTTTCCTCCATGCTGAAAATGTTGTTGGAGTAATTGTTGTTGGGCATGCACTACTCCAACTAGCGTTTGCATCATGTCTCGCAGTTCATCCATCTATTGAGTATTATTCATTCTATTTCCCTGCTCGGTTACTTGAGTGTTCACCTTGCGATCAATCTGGGGAAAAGTAGCATAGTTACTATACGTAATACACACTCACGTGATAAAATCTATTAGTCTAGAGCAACTATAGTGTAAATACTTATTCAGTTCTGAGTTTTTAGAAAACCTATAAACTATTGCTCTAATACTACTTTTGTCATTACTCTTAGTTTTTAGAAAACCCATAAACTGTTACTCTAATACTACTTTTGTCATGACCCAACTCAATTTACATGTGTTGTGGACTACAAAATTTTCCACAACTCGGCTATAGTGCATATGTATAATACCAAAAAAATCTAATCTAATTAGCAGAGACTAATCTACATGATTAGAATATACCCTCGTTGATTCCGAATAGCAATAGGTATCAGCCACTTGATCACCATCTCAAGTCTTTTGTTGTATTCCTCCCACATGCCTTTCTCTAGAGAAAGTGAGCTCGTGTCTGCTAGGGTTCTTAGAAATTTTGCTCAACCCTAGCTACTATATAGAGCACGTATATATAGGTTACAACATGGACCAAATACTCAATATGATTAGGCTTCCTACACTAACAAAGATTCCTAATCCAACAAGAGTTAGTCTCTATTTATGTAAATTATAATTAAGTCCAGTAAATAATTATAATTGCACTCCTTGTCATACCAGGATTATATTTCGAGTTCCATTTTATTAAATGCTTATTTATCCTCTCACATTAAGATCACAGACACCCGTCTATTAAATTAAATTACTGACAATTAAATTTAATAGACTTATTTAATTCCTTGAGACATTTTACTTAACTTATTTGATATGTCGAATTCATAATTCATCTGTAGGGTTTGACATAATAAAATTTATAAACTTATTCAAGGGGGTATCATTGATCTCTATACTGGGACGTGGATTCCATCAATAATTAATATTCACCATACATGTAATATTACTGTCCAACTCACTGAGTTTATTGACGCACAAAGAATCTCACTCTTTTGTGAATCAAAATAATAAATATTAAATGTGCATGTTTATTTTTTATATCAAGATTAAGAGTATAAGCGCTCATAATAAACATGAGGTATTAATTGTTTTATATAGTTAGTATAAAAAACAATTATCTCAACACAATCCTATTCAATATACACGAAGTATACTAGTATAAGGAGTTGGAACTATACCGTTTTTCATAGTCAAGATAGACTTATTAAAACCTTACACTATAGTCCTACTAATGGTATGTCCAGTTCCATCTAAGATTGTGAACAATAAGCTTTTGTTCCATAAGAATCGATAATCTGATCTTCCGTGTATAAATTGTACTCTACACGCCAAATTATCTACTCTGTAGAATAAAAGACACACATGCACAATCATTAAAGAAATAATGCAATACAAAAATTGCTAACACATATTCTCATTAAAATGCAATAAATAATTTATTAATAGATACTAAAGCCATTACACAAAGTATGTATTTTAGTATAAATCCTTAATAATCTTCCACTTAGACTTAAAGCCATGTTGTAATGCATATATGTCTTATTCCTTCTAAATGACTCCACCTCCTAAGGTTAGCACATTTTTTGAAGTCAATTTTTTGGAATCCTTATTTGACTAGAAATCTGAGTATGTGTACCTAATGGGTAATAGACTATCTTCCTGGTAAAGCAACACATAATCTTTAATCCTTTTCAGGTACTTGATTATATTCTTTACTATAGTCTAGTGTTCCCGCCCTAAGTTCGACTAATATTTGCTGATTATGCCTACGGCAAAATAGATTTTAGGTCTAGCGCAAGACATAGCATACATGAGGCTTCCCACTGCTGATGCATAGGGAACTGCCATCATATTCTCTATCTCAACTAGTGTCTTAGGACACTGATCCTTGATTAGAGAGATTCCATGTCTCAAAGGGAGAAACAATGTATTGGAATTCTACATGCTTAAACTGGCAAGAATCTTATCGATATAAATATCTTGTGATAAGCCCAACATCCTATGCCTGCGATCTTGTAAAAGTTTGATCCCAAGGATGTGACCAGCTTCTTCCAAGTCATTCATATCAAATTGTTCGAATAACTATACCTTCATCGAAGATAATGCCCCCGCATCGTCTCTGATGAGCAAGATATCATCTACGTGCAGTACCAAGAACACCACCACATTTTCACTACATCGCTTATACACACACGACTCATCAATGCACTGATCAAAATCATAAGACTTAATGGCCTGATAAAAATGAGTGTTCCAAGACCTAGAAGCTTGCTTAAGACCATAAATGGACTTCTTAAGCTTGCAAACCACATGCTCTTGGCCTTTTGCTAGATTGCATCAAATAAAAGCATTCATTAAGACTTCTATTAAGAAAAGTTGTCTTGACATCCATTTGTCAAATTTTTTATAATCGAAATGAGCCGCAATGGATAAGAGAATCTGGATAGAGTTTAGCGTGGCTACTAGCAAAAAAGTTTTCTAGTGGTCGATCCCCTCTTTCTGAGTCAGCCATTTCACAATAAGCCTAGCCTTAAAGGTTTTCACCTTTCCGTCAGCTCCTCTTTTCTTCTTATAGATCCACTTGCATCTGATGGGATTTATTCCTTTAGGTGGTTCTACAAGATTCCATACTTGATTAGAGTACATACATTTCATCTCTGATTTCATAATATTTTTCCAAAGTTCTACATTTTTGTATCGAAGTACTTCATTGTAGTTTACTAGTTCGATATTCAGTTCATCAAGGATCCTATCATAAGACTCTCCCAAGAATATATACCGATCAGGTTTGCATAAAACCCTCTCACTATGATGAGGCATGACCTATATCTATATATCATGAATAATTTGCTCTGCTGATTCTGAGCCTTGTGCACCATCATTATGCCCTGATTATGGAACCAACGTATTGATGGTATATGTACTGCATTTTATTATTAGCCTAAATCACAACATTCCTCCCACTACGTTGAGGCAATGAGATATTGATGACTCGATCTTATGTGCTTCTTCTTGTACTATAGGTATTGAAGAAGTATGTGTCAGTCTATATCATCTTAGCTCTTCTAGAACAATCCTACTTCTGAGTTTGTGGTTCATTACATAGTCCTCTTCGAAGATTTGGGCATTGGTGCTAATAATGATCTTCTAATCCATAGGACAATAAAATAAACCACATTTCATTCCTCTAGGGTACCCAACAAAAAAATAGACGTTTGTTCTCGATTGTAACTTATCTGCTTTTTCTTTCAGCACGTGGGTTGGACTACCCCATATTCGAACATGCAATAGACTAGGCATGCACCCATTCCATAGTTTTATGGGAGTAATAAGTACTGACTTAGATGGTACCAAGTTTAGAATATATGCTGTTATTTCAAGTGCATGGCTCCAAAACGAATTAGGCATATCTGAATAACTCATCATAGATCTGAGCATATCCAAAAAAGTTATGTTCATTCTTTCTGTTACACCATTCTATTATGGCATACCTAGTGCAGAAAACTAGGATTCAATCCCCCCTTTGATATGTAATCTAAAAATTCTCCTAAGAGGTACTCGCCACTAAGATCAGATCGTAATATCTTGATACATTTACCATGATGCTTTTCTATTTATGCGTTAAATACTCTGAATTTCTCAAAATATTTAGACTTACGGTGCATCGAATAAATATACCTGTACCTTGGGTAATCATCAATGAAAGTAATGAAATACTCAAAGTCACCTCTAGCTTGGATATTATGGGGCCACACAAATTAGAATGAACTAATTCCAATACCTCCTTTGACCTATTGCCTTTGGTTGTAAAGGGCCACTTGGTCATCTTACCTTTTAAGTAGGATTCACAGACTGACAGTGCCACCACTTCCAATTGAACCTAATGGCTCATCCTTAACTAGTCTAGAAATTCATCTCAGATTAATAAGACCTAGGCATAGGTGCCAAAGATACATTTGGTTAAGTTCATAAGGTTGCTTTCTCTTTTATGATAGTGCATTAGTGTTATTCAATTCGTTTAGTTGTTGTGTAGAAGAGATATGATTAATAATATAAAGATCATCCACCAATGTACCAAAATAAATAAAACGTTTATTTACCTTAATAACAACTGAATTACTAAAATAAATAGAATATCTGTCACGCCCCAAAAACCATACCACGGGTGCGAGGTCAACAAGTCAAAGAATACGGAAAAAGGTCCTACGTGAACCAATCAAAAGTGCGGAATTAAAGGGAATATCCTACATGGACACCCGTTGAAAAGGCAAAGTTCGATAAAACAATATTAATTTCAAAGGAGCCAAACATTTTCCCGAATAAGATTAACATCAAAACAATTTCCTTTACATGTTTGAGACAAAAAGGGCTAACACATGTCCAACAATGGATACATGTAACAAATGTAATTCAAACCTATCCTAAGGTTCCAAATTACCAAAAGAATTACATGCTTTTACTCTAAGTACAACAAAACATCCAATGAAGCTATATCCACGAGAAACCTTCAAAATATCCGAACACGGTCAAGTCAAGTCTGGCTTTTGCCCTTATCTTTTTCACCTGAAAGTGGTTTTATTTTGTTTGATTAAGCACGACGGCTTAGTAGAATAATATTTTAAAAATGTCATACTATCTCTAAAATCATGAAAATAAAATAAAGTGCAATGATAATGCCACCAAGGCGATGAAACCAATCCAATGGCTTAAATGCAACAATGCCCATCGCAATGCACACACACTCTCAACACCGGATTATGGGCCACCCACACAAGGAGCGTAGATAAAATCAATCTCTCGGAGCTAATCGAGTAAAGATTGGAGTGAATGTTTATTAGGGAGACATCCGCCCTTTTCCTCACAACCACACCTATATCCGGAATTTTCATCCTTAGTACCCCTCCCTAAGGGAGCACCGTCCATCAATGTATCCAACCCAATGCCATGCAAAAGCGAACAATGCCACAATGACGCTATGATATGGTCATGTTCAATGCCATAGACACTAATTCAATGCTCAAAACATAACACACACACACACATATATATATATATATATATATATATATATATGTAAAGTTCACAATTTTTTCAACATTTCAATATCAACCAATTAAATAACTACCAAATCACGAAAAAATTTCTAACGTCCTAACATATTAATTATGGCATAATTTTCTACCAAACAACTAACACAAATCACATAAACACATAAATTCGTTATTCCGCAATTAATCCGATATTCTCACAAGTATTTCATCAAACACGTGACACGTGGTATTAAGGCCACATCATTATTCACCTAAACATATAAATTTCTAGGTTTTTATGGTGACAAAATATCCACATAATATTAATCTAACAAACAAACATATTCTAAATTCATAAAAATAAAGATAATAGGGTATTAACGCAATATTAAACTACCTCTTGAAAAATGATAAATTTTTGAAAAATGGGGATCCAAACGGAGCCCTATCGGAATTCCAATTGGTTGGAATCGAAGAGCTCAAAGAAATGATCAACTTTCGTTCTTTGAGCAAAGGCCGAATGTCGCCGAAAAGTGGTCAGAAATGGGATTTTCGTCCGGAACTCCTTTGGACCTTCACGTTAACAATGAAGAAAAAATAGAGGAAGGAAGAAAGAAAAGGGAAAGTGAGGGAGAGGTGAGAGAGAGCTGGCTGATTTGAGGGAAAAAAAGGGGAAGTGTATTGGAGAAGTCTCACATGGGATTCACTATGGTGTATCACACTCACACACTAACACTTATACATCTTTTATTTAATCCCAATGGGCCTAGCCCATAAATAATCTAACAAGTAATGGGCCTAGCCCAAAAACAATTCATAAGCTATTTGGCCCATGGCCAAACAACAATACCATTAAATGGATATTTATATCCCAAGTCCAAACCCAAAATAAATTACAAAACATTACAATATCCATTATCAACCGATTTAGAAACTAAAATCAAATTCCTTCTAATGGAAGGTACATAAAGAAAGTCTTCTAATACTAAAATCCTATCTCTACCAAAAGAAATACTAATATCTCCTACTGCAACTATTGACACTCTCGTGCCGTCTCCTAAAAAGATGTAAATCTCTCCATCACTAAGTTGGCGAGTTTGGTGGAACCCCTATAAAGAATTACATATATAATTAGTGTCTCCCGTATCTACACACTATGTACCAGTAGATAAGACCGCTAAACATATTTCAAGTACTAGTGAATGAAATTTACATTTGTTATTTTGTCTTGCTAGATAAATCGGACATTGCAACTTCTAGTGTCCCGAGTGCTTGCAGACAAAACACTTGCCCTTGGGCTTTTTCACTCCTTCTTGAGGCCCATGAGGTGTCGGAGTAGCTGCTTTCTATTTTTGAATCTTTTTTTGCTTCTTCTTGCCTTTCAGTTTAGATGTAGAACCTTTCTCAGTAAGAAGGGCAACAATTTACTTTTTGATGAGTCCCTCAACTGTTTGAAGCTCTTTAAGAAGATCTTCCAATGAATAAAATAACTTAATCATATTGTGGTTCAGGTAGAACTGCTTAAAGGAATCAGGCTTTGATTGAAGAATGATATCAACTTGGGGTTTCTAGGGATCTCTAGTTTATTAAGAAGACTCATCATCTTTAAAATATGATCCCTTACTAGGGTCCCTTTAATCATAGTTGTATTTATTAGCTCTTTTATGGCAACAAGCCTAGCAGCACGATTCTACTAGGAGTGAGCATAACCTGATGCTGATGCTGTAGAACATTCGACTTGGATGCCAAAATGTAACACCACGTTGTCTCATCATCCTTTTTTTTACTTTT
>BRYE01000019.1:5227500-5235000 GCA_030159115.1 Actinidia arguta var. hypoleuca
CACATTGAATTGGGGTATTTTTTAAGAAAACAATTCATGAAAAACGAAAAAAATAAAAAAAATAAAAAAATCTTTAAAAAAGTAAGGCAAAATTGGACCTTATTATTATTAATTCTTTTTTTTTTTCACATGTAAGATATTAAGAAGTTAATAAGTTAGATTACTACAAAAGTCATTCAATACTTCTCTCTAAACTTGAAGCAAAACCTTCCCTTGTAATGAGCCTAACAAGCTATAACCACTTGGAGTAAACGGGCCTTATTATAGTAACTTTCAAAAATACATGGACCTTTTCTCGAGTTTCTTTCATCTCAATCATAACTATTAATTAACTATTGGGGGCACTAATGCCACAACTCCATTTGAAGGAACCACGATTATTTTGAGTAAAATAATACTTTTTCCCTCTTAACATTTAATGTATTATCTTTCTTCCTTATTCCATTTTTTTTCTTAAAAATAACACTTTCCTTTTGAGTATTTAACATATTATCTCTCCTCTTTATTCCACCAGTTTCTCTTCTCCCTCTTTAATCAATTTTCTGTCTCTCTCCCACTCCCTTCGTAGCCAAATTTCAGATCCACCATATAGGAGAGGTTGGCGGAAAAAAAGCCTAGAAGGATGCGATTGTAGAGATGTCCTTCTCTTGGTAAGAAGATATGAAGCATGATGTTGGTGGGTTTGTTCCATTTTGATGAATCTAAGCTTTATGGGTCGTCGATTAACTTGATTTGGTTATACTTTAAGCACCAAGGAAGTAGATTTCTATGTGAAATAGAGTGACCTCTTAGCATTAATAACAAGTATTTTCTTGCAATTCTTGAGCATTATACTTGTTTCAACTACTAGGAGAACCATAAAGAAGAAATTTATTATTTCAATTACTCCAGGAGAAATCCCATAGGCAATAGAAAGGGCTTGTAATTCAGGAAATTGAATTCCTAAGCCCTAATTTGGTCATGATGCAGTCAAGGATTTGAGAAGATGATCCAAAACCAAGACAAAAACCAAGAACATCATTGTTAGAAAGGAATTCTGAGTGTTTTCAAATTGATCCCCTATGGTGAAATTGTACAAAGTTTGAGTCTGGGGAAATAAGAGAGAGAAAGAGAAAGATGAGAAATAATGAAGATAGAAAAATGAATTGAGAGACGAGAGAGAGAAGAGACAATTGTCACGGGCTTAGTTTTTGAACGCCTCGACCCGTGCAGCCTTAGACACCTTTGCTACCAAAAGACGCTAAGTAAGCCTATGAAACAATCGAAAAAAGGGCTAAGGAACCAAGTGAGCAACAATAAGAGATATATAGAGAGAACTTGGAGAATGCTTGATTGCATTTCAAAACTTGGATGCTCGAATGTTTACATTCTCAAACACTTGTATTTTACTTTCATCAATTCAATATACTTTCAATCCTTTCAATTACTGTCAATCTCAATTGTCCGCTTGGATGGCTGGATTTTCGCTTACTTTATCGCTTACATACACTGCCTTAATGGGCGATTTTCTTGCTTAATTTGATTATTAATTTTCTTACATTTTGTAATGCAATTTTATTTAGTAATGTTAGGCTAAATTTTATTAGTTTGGTGTAAGTACAATGCTCTAAACCAACCCTAGATAAAATTAATTCCTCTTCTCTTAAATTGGACTTAAAAAGATTGTTTCAAAATTGATCAATAATAAATGCAAAGATCGAAGCTTAGAATTGTATAAATCTTTGATTATTTGTTAACAAGATTCTTTGCTACAAATAATGCTTAGATCAATAGCATTCTAAGGATTTGAAAATATCAGTTTGATTTATTTTTAATTCACAAAAATAATTTTTAGATACAAAGCGATCTTTATTACAAAATATTCCAATCAATCTCATTTTACCTTGAGAATTGATTGAGCATCAAAGAAAATAAAGAAACTAGGAAATCTAGTGAAGGAAAAGAACCAAGTACTTAGACCATACCATCTTTTATATATCAAAACACATCTTTCAAAATCAAAAAAATAATTTTAAACTTTTTTTATTTACTACGAAACTCAATCTTGCAAATCAGCTCTTTATGGATACGATCTCGGACTTCCGAGTATTATGCTACACTGGTAGGTTCTTATACTTAGGAACTGAATTAAGATAGATAAAATGTACACCGAAAAGTGGCAAGCAATTGGACTTCTGAAACTTGAGCTTAGTAAAGGAGGACTCACCTTCCCTGAAGTCTGTCAAAGACTCCACAATAGAGATGGCCATTGCAAGGTCTTGTGGTCCTTGTCGTTGCACATCAAGCTTTGCCCAAGATTGCAGTTCATTGATGAAAGTGAAGAGAGACTCCTTCTCGATCATATCAGGGATCTCTAGCATGATCTCGGAGAACTCCTTCACACAGTCTCGAATAGTTTCCTTGTGGATAAGACGTCGTAGTCTTGCCCTTGCTTCATGTTCTGAATTTTTTGGGTAGAATTGCCTTTTGATTTCTTTCTTGAAATCACCCCAAGTAGCTATGGTGCAAGTCCCACGCTCCATGTTGGTGTGATGCTGCCTCCACCATAATATGGCTGCATCCGAGAGGAAGAGAGGGTCCGTCTTGATCTTTTTATCTTCCTCGTTGATACTTATAGCTTCAAAATATTGTTCCAAGCTCTATAAAAAGTTATCCAATTCTCTCACATTCCTTGACCCATTATAACTCTTGGGCCTAGGGATGTCAACTTTAGGAGAAAGAGAGGAAGAAATTGTACCTTGTGTGATAGCCATCTTGCACAAGGACCAATCACCCTTTACTTCCTTAATCTCCTCCTTAATGGTGGCAATTTTAGCTTGGAGCGAGTCTTTAAGCGCATCAAGTTGTGCCTTCTACGATTTGGCCAATGAGTTGAGGACCCCTTGTATCTCCCCATGGAACTCTTCATGGCCTTCCTTGAGTCCATCGATACATTGGTCTATCTTCTCAATCTTATCCTGTTCATCGTCCATAGTAAACTCCACCCTTTGAAGTCTTGCCTCTAAGAAAGACATGATGTTCGCCGACTTGCCCCTTTTTCCCTTGCCAATTGGAGGGAGTGCATCCTTCTCATGAATGCCTACATGCTCAATGACATCTGAACCGATTGTTGCCATGCTTAGCCTTCTCAAACCTTTGCTCTAATACTAACTTTCACGGACTTAGTTTTTGAATGCCTCAGCCCATGCGACCTTAGACACCTTTGCTACCAAAAGATGCTAAGTAAGCTTATGAAACAATCGAAAGAAGGGCTAAAGAACCAAGTGAGCAACAATAAGAGAGCTAGAGAAAGAACTTGGAGAATTCTCGATTGTATTCCAAAACTTAGATGCTCGAATGTGTACAAGTTGAGTTATAAATGAGGGGTTATCCCTTATTTATAGTTGTCTACCTATCTAGAAGGTTCTACCAATATCTAGGATATTTATGTACAAAGCTTTTCAAGGAAGCCTCCTCCAAGTTCTAGAGTCTTCCACACATTTTCTATATTCACACATGTGAGGAAGTGTCTAAGAGTTTCTCCAATATTCCGAAGTGTCTTAAGGATCCTCCCTTATGTTCTAGAACCCTCCACACTCCTCTTATATTTACACATGTGAGGGACATTCTAGAACCATCTCCAAAAATTCTATTTGTTGGAATTCCTGTGAATGTTCTAGACAATGTGGACACTTTGGCACTCCCATGGGCTCAATATTTGGGCCATTTTGGTGGGCTTATAACACAATGATGGAAAGTTTTTGATTTGGGGAAAATAATATATAGAGATGATTATAGAGATAGGAGAGAGAAGAGAAAAGATTTGAATAAAAAGGAGAGAACTCATAAGGGAAAAAATGTATTTTTTTTATAAAATAATTGTTGCTCCAACAAATGGAGTCGTGGCATTAGTGCCACCCTTACCTATTTTCTTATATATCTTGTAAGTGATAGAGATGATAATATTTAATTAATTATGGCACTTTTGAGGCTAGCCAAAACTATTTATTTTATGCATGAACATCATTTAAGAACTTAGTTGTGGTTTGATTAAGAAAATGTGTGTTATGAACAAGCTTAATTCTGAAAACTGAATTCAAACAGTGATTAATTCTCTAATTCGAGCTAGAGAAAACTCCCCAGGAAAAAATAAAGAATTCTGAATTTTTATATATCATTTTTATGGCTTTACAATGCTGTATTTATACATTCAATTAAAATTAAGAAATTCCTAAACTGCTGTAACTACTTTTCCCTCCATTGCTGTAACCAACTCTTCCTTCAACTACTATTAACAGATTCTTTAATCTGCTAACTAATTCTATAGCAAGCTAACAGTCTACTAGTTATTTAACTAACTAACTGTTAACAACTAACTGCTTCCCTTTAACTTCCCATTATCTCTATATCACGTAATCTTTCATCCGGCTTGGCCTTTTCTTTATCCTCTTAATTTTGCCCATTCCAGTGCTGTTATTTTCCATATCTTCCTCTGTAGCATTTTCTTCTGCAATATTAGCATCCTCCTTTGCAGCAGCTTGCTCTGTAATATTTCTTCCCCTATCAAACTGAACTTGGTCCTCCAAGTTCAAGTGTTGAAACATTTCTATCAGAATTTCTGAGTCTTCCCATGAACTGTCTTCCATAGGCAACCATTTTCCACTGAACTAACACCTATTGTTTAGATTGACAATCTAATTAATTTTCTATTCAAAATAGCTACTGGGATTATAAGGGATTGAGATTCCAAGTTAATGTTAGGTATTTGCATAATCACAAAAGGTAGAATAGAACTAGAAAATGGTTTGAACTGGAAAAAATGAAAAACAGGATGTATCTTGCTGGTTGTAGGTAGATCTAACTGATAAACAACCTGCCCAATTCGTTTTATAATTTGAAAAGGGCCATAATACCTCTAACATAGCTTATAATTTAACCTTTGAACTAAGGATTGCTACCTGCAAGGAAATTTCACCATAACCCAGTCCCCTTGAAAAATTAAATATTTTTTGTGTCCATCAGCCTGTTGTTTCATCCTCTTCTGAGCCTTTAACAAATTACATTTCAGTTGTAGTAACAAGTCTTCTCTGGTAATTAACTCAGTATCTACAACTTCAATACAAGAAGATTCTGGACTTAAGACTGAATATTTCAAGGTGGTTTGCCATACAAAACCTCAAATAGGGTCATACTAGTAGACGAATGACAAGTAGTGTTATACTACAGTTTTGCCCAGCTCCAAAAATTATCTAATTATATGGACGTTGATGTGTACAAGCTCGTAAATATTGCTCTAAACATTTATTCATTACTTTAGCTTGTCCATCCGTTTGAGGATGATAAGTAGAGCTATATTTCAAAGTAGTGCCACTCAATTGAAAAAGTGTTTGCCAAAACTTACTCAAAAAGATTGAATCTCTATCAAATACGATGAATAAGGGAAAACCATGGTGTTTAATAACCATATCAGTGAATAAATTGACAACTAAGATTACTGTAAATGACGTTTGTAAAGTACCAAAGTAGGTAGTCTTAGATAGTCTATCAACAACCACTAATATGATTGTGGCACCTTTAGAACCTAACAGTCCAGTGATAGAATCCATTGATAAGTCCTCCCACAAATGATTTGGAATGGGTAAGAGCTGCAATAACCTAGCAATTTTTGAAATAGGATATTTAATCTTTTGGCAAACATAACACTTCCCCACATATTGCCTTACATCCTCCCTAAGGCCGGGCCAATAGAAGCTGGAAGAGATTCTCATAAAGGTTTTTAATACTCCAGCATGTCCACCAATTACGGAATTATGAAACTCTTGAAGAATGACTATCTTAAGGGAAGAATTAAAGGCAATTCTCAGTTTATTCTTAAAATACAATAGAACATCTTAACAATATAATGGGTTGCAATTCTAGTTTCACAGTTCTTGACTATAGATTGTACTTCTAGATCTTGCTGAACTTCATTCCTTAACATATCTAACAAATTAGATGTAATGGTTGTTAAGGAATAATGTACCCCATCAGAAACCAATAATAGACTTGACTCTGCAACCTCTTGTTCATACTCCCTTCGAGATAAAGCATCAGCCATAGAATTTTCCTTCCCAGGCTTATATACAATCGTGTAATTAAAACCAAGTAATTTGCTGAGATAATGATTTTGTTCAGGCATTTGAATTACTTGATCCATAAGATGTTTAAGGCTTCTGTGATTAGTCCTGATAACAAACTGGATGCCAAGCAAGTAATATCTTTGTTTAGCCATAGCTTTTGTAATGGCAAACAATTCCCTTACATATGTAGAAGTTGCACACATTTGTGAACTCATCTTCTTGCTAAAAAAAACAATATGATGTCCTTGTTTCATCAATAAAGCTCCAATGGCATAATTGAAAGCATCCATTTTCAGTTCAAAAGGTAATAAAAAATTAGGAATAGCTAATACAGGAGCTTGAGTCATCTTCAACTTTAATACCTCAAAACTGGTCTAAGCCAAAAAATCCCATATAAAAGCATCTTTCTTTAAAAGATTAGTCAAAGGTATAGTAATGGCTGCATATCCTTGAATAAATCTTCTATAATAGCATGTTAATCCTATAAAACCTTTTAGTTGTTTTAGATTTTCAGGAACAGTCCACTCTGTCATTGCCTGAATCTTCTATGGATCTTGTTTTACTCTTTCAGCAGATACTATGTGGCCTAAATATTCAATGGAAGCTTAACAAAACTAACACTTACTCCTCTTAGCAATCAACTAAGTATCAGCTAAGCATTGCAACACAATTTTCAAATGTTCTAAATGCTCTGCCATATATGAACTGTAGACTAAAATATCATAAAAAAACTATAACAAACTTCCTCAAATAAGGTGAAAAAACTTGGTTCATAATAGCTTGAAAAGTTGAAGAAGCATTGGTTAAATCAAAAGGTATAACTAAGAATTCATAGTGACCTTGATAAGTTTGAAAAGCAATCTTATGTATATCTTTAGCCTTTACTTGAATCTGATGATAACTAGCTCTCAAATCCAATTTAGAAAATACCTCAACTCCTTTTAATTCATCCAATAATTCATCTATATTAGGAATAGGAAATTTATCTTTAATAGTTATGGCATTCAAATCTCTATAATCAATACAAAACCTCTAAGAACCATCTTTCTTCTTAACCAAAAATATAGGTGTAAAGAAAAGACTTTGGCTGAGCCTGATAATACCCTGATGCAGCATTTCTTGAACTAGTTTCTCCATTTCTAATTTTTGAAAATGTGGGTACCTATATGGTCTTAAATTAACAGGAGAAACATCTGATTTTAAATGAATTTGATGGTCAGTTTCTCTAAAAGGAGGTAATGTGGAAGGCTATTAAAAAATATAGGAATGTTGTTGTAGTAGAGGTTGCACACAAAATGGAATATTAATGTCTGAGTCTTCATACTCAACAGTTTTCAGATGAAACAAAGATGTAATATTCTGAGTTTTTGTCAACTTCATGAGTTGCTTGCCATGTAAAAAC
>BRYE01000019.1:5242500-5250000 GCA_030159115.1 Actinidia arguta var. hypoleuca
GCAAACTTCAAATAAGCTTGCTCCAAAAAATATACTCCTTATACGTAAAGAAATTATTAGTAAAGTAATCCCAACTTGTCTTGTTCTCTTGCCATACTTGAGCAACTATAATTGACAATTTATACATATTACTATAATTGTTGAGGTAAAAATTTAGAAAGAGTAACTAACAGTCACAATTGTTCGAGAATGAACTTTTAGACACCTGCGCAAAGGAACGAACGTTACCGTTCGGAGTGAAGCCACTCAAAACTCTTTCGGCATGATTATCAGATTTGAAGGGAGAAGGAAAAACTCAAAAATAGAAAGCTCCAAACAAAGGTGTAACTGGTATTATCATTTTCTGGAGATAGAAGAGCTGCTTTTAAATATGGAGAACGTCTCAATCGTGTGAGGAGATCGTGGCGCAATTATAGAAAATCGTGATCGAGATGGACCAAATAGAGAATATGTTTACTTCAGCTTGTTGACGTGGAGCATACCCCGTAATTAAATCCGATGTGGAGAACGTGAAGTTTTGACAATAGGAACCTGGTAATGTGGGCGACGGGGACAATTGAGTGGCGATCATGAGAGACGTTAGTACGACATAGTTATCTCAAAATGAATCATTACCTTTCTGAAATTGCTAATTTAGAAAGGTGAAGTTTTATATCTCGTCATTAATAATTTACATTTTTGTGTTTACATTGTTATCTGATCCCCTTGATTTAGCTTCACAACATTTATTAGAAATCTATTTTTAGAGTAATGACTTGGAATGTTTATAATGATTTGATCACATACTCGTGACTACTTGCCTTGTCTTTTGGTGGAATCACATGGAGTACCCATCTATCGATCTCTGCGCATAACTTTTATCAATGGGACCCACATGCAATGAACAAGTCGTACACGCTTTTCGTTGTAACTATTGTGGTAGAAAAATAAGGCAAGCAACCTACACTTTTAGAATTGCTCTTTATCTCAGCACTAGACCTCGGCAACAACTCAGACAATCTACACAGATGAACAAACGTAACCGGCCGGGGCGAGGCCGCTCAAAACTCCTCCGGCGTGGGGATCAAACTAAGGCGAGTATGATCTAGGAAAAATAGAATATTAGAGCTTTTAAAAGTGTAAGGTTTTTTCATACCTCGTTATGATGGGAGAGCAACCTTTATATAGGTGGAGAATGGAGAGCCGTGCGAGAAGATCACAGTGATATCCTCGGAAGTATAATTACGAAAAGAGATCCCTCGGATATTGGAGATAAAATAAAAAACTACCATTTAGAGAATAACTCGTAATTATAGGCGACGTAGTGGAGAAAGAGTCTTATGGAGGCGGAGTCCTTATAGAGATGGAACCTTCTGGCATCCAAGTAGTCAACCTCGCTTGTAAGCGATGTAACGATCAAACAACAAGCTCACTAGTAAAGGCGAGATGAACAATTGATGATGACATGATTGGCGACCAGAACAGACATTGGCGATGTGGTCCTGAAGGTGAGGTTTCCAATTTAGATTATCAGTAGGTGGAGATTTTACCCCACATCAGTAGCCCCTACTCAAGATGCCAAGGTGAATCACTTGGGATCTTTGAGTAGCAAGTCAAGCAGATCAGTTCTAATGATGTAAGCATGTAATGATGGAACGCCTTTACGGTTGGACACGTGGATAAGAGCATTAAATGGTGGAATGATGTTTTGATATGGTTTGGCAGGAATGGTGCTAGCCTTTGGTGGGAGTGGCAGTTTTCATCCTTGGAACTCAAAACGTCACATGATCTTGGTCGTTGATGCAAACAGATCTCAGCCCTTAGTGCTTCTTATAAATAGGGGGCTCAACCACTCTTTTGCTCTTGCTACCAAACTATTGTCCCTGCTCCAACATGCACCTCGCCGTTAATCCTTTGCCTTACTCTTTCAGTAAGTAATCTGTCAGCCTCATCCTCAATTTCTTTTTTCTTTTTAGTTTTTAGTGCATGTCCAATAGAACCAACGGAGGAGACTTTGAAATCTTAGAGAATTCCTTGTCTTCTTGGATATCCGAACATTTAGAAGAGAGATCATACATGACTAACGAGGTAAACCAACTCTCTGTCTCGCCTGGGGAGGACCCTCATGAGCAATCTTCCTTTTTGGATGAATTTTCTAACCACGGGGAAGATCCCCAGACGATCGTTCATTCTCTCCTTGGAAAAAGAAGAAAATGTTATGACTTAGGAAGACTTAGATCACCTGAGAAAAATATATTCCTTCCTGGTCAGGATCCAGGCCAGGATCCCTGGAGAGGGCGAGACTATACTATTTACTCACTTGGACGAAGTAGTTTGTTATGAAACTACTTTAATTGTCAATCTTAGGTTCCTAATTCACCCCACCATCAAGAGAATTTTGAACTTTTACAATATCTATCCTGCCCAACTTTTTCCCAAAGCATGGCGATGTGTCGTCTGCGTATTGGTGATATGGCGATTCTATCGGCATCATCTATCCCTTAGTGAATTTAGGTGTCTTTACACCTTATTCAAAAGTCTGAAGCCAGACTCGGGGTTGCTTTACTTTAAGGCAAAGCTGGGCAAGAACGTGATCAAGGGGTCCCCGAGTAATGTCAAGGGGTGGAAAAAGGGATTCTTCTTCATATTGGGAGACAACTAAGAGTTCTCTCCGAGCATGGTCCTAGGTGAAGGAGCTCCATGGGTCCCAAGATCATGGGGCACCCAAGGTCAACCTTACCTCCATACTTTATCATTTTATTCCCAAGTACCACAACTCACCTCTTTCTAACAAGTGTTCTTCATTCTTCCAGGCAAACGTTGCAACACCTGCCAATTTTGACCGACACTAAGGAGAAGAGTACAAAGAAGATTTTCAATAAGTTGGGACCTATAGGATACTTTAAAGTTCCGGTGGTTCTCGACTCCAGGGCATTTTTAAAGTGCTTTACCCTTAACCTCACTAAAATGTCATCCAGTGACGAAGACAATGCCGAAGGCAAATCTTTGGATGATGCAACTGCTTTAGCGTGCGACGAGGGTGAGTCTTACCATTCCCGAGACAAATATCCCTGTAGTGACAGCCCCTGAGATGAATCAAAAGAATACCTAGGAACCATTAGGATGGAAATGAAGAGGATTTTACCTTACTATCCTGATCTCACCCTGTTAAGGTGGTTAGGGGAAATGTTCAAGACTCCATCTTAGGTTTGGGACCCAGTAGTCCGAGCTCAAGCTCAGACTCTAAATCGAAGTCCTGATCAGACTCAGGTCTATCCCCCGAGTTTAGATCGGAAGGTACAATCTTCATCTTCTCTAAGTATTTTACCTTTTTCACTGCCACATGTTGGTTTTTATATTGTAGCTATGTCGAAGAGAATTAGTTTATCCAAGCTCACCAAGAAGGTAGAGGAGAAGAAGGTTGCCACCTCCTCATCAAAGGGCATGGTAATTCACAAAAAGCAACCTCAGGATGAAGCCCCTGACTCCTCGCCCAATAAAAAGGGTAAAACTGATGATTCCAAGGGGAAGAAAACCATGCCGCCGCCCGAGGTTAAGAAGGCCAAATCTAGTAGGACAACGAGTAGGGGGACCATGAGACCGGTAGCTCCCGGGGAGGGCACCTCGGCCAGTCCTGGCGACGCGCTAGGGTTTGGAGCCTCTCTTATGGCTAGCGCCTTTATGGAAAAAAAATTTTTGGTCGGGGTGATCCTTCCTGCCGATAAGGAGAATGTGGATAAACTTTCAGCCAGGTATCTTTTCACTTTCATCTTTAACTTTTAACTTTCAATACTTTTATTGATTCAAGGCATTCACCAAAACTTGTTTATAGTAAGGAGTGGTGCTTAGGTCGTCCCATACCATCTAGAGTAGGGACATAGGGAACGACGACACCTTTTAGTTCGCCCCAGCAGACTCAGCCGAGCTTGAGATGGTCAGAGCTCAGAACCAGGCCATAGAGCTGGAAAAACTTTTGGCCGATTTTGATGAGCAGGCGAAAAAGGCGAAGAATGAGCTTAGAAAGAAAAATAAGGATGTGGTGAGGTTGTAAGCGTAGGTGACTGAGCTAGAGAAGCAATGAGCTATTGCCAAGAATTTAGCTATCGAGGAGTTCAAATAGTCAGATGATTTCCAAGAGGCCGTTGTAACTTCGGCATCCACATACTTTGGTGAGGGCTTTGATTTCAGTAGGAGACAACTAGCTCACTACTGTCCCAACCTCGGCACCGACCTTGACAGAATTGAAATAGATCGTGATTTACTTGAGAAGGAGGAGGTTGAGGCCAAGAAGAAAGGGGAAGAGGAGGAAGAGAAGGGAGACACCAGTCCCCCTCTCTCCTTAAACACTATAATTTTGTTTTTGTTTTTGTATTGGCGAGGTGTAATTTCTCTTTACTGAATGAAAATAATTTTTTCCTCACATTTCTCCTTTTTTGTATATTTCTTGTTGCGTATAACTTGAGAACCTGGCGATATAAATTCTGGCGAACAGAATCATACAAACTTGACCATATCCAATAGGTGAATATGTTGTCCCATTCACCTTATCGAGGTGAACTTCCATATTAATCATGGCGATCAAATAACTAATAGGCGATCTGAGGTGGGTTCAATTTGCTTTATCTTGTACAAATGTTAAACCTCACCATGGCGAAATAAATAATCAAGCGATCCTTCCCGACGATCAAGATGTCTTGTCATTTTGTAACGAATGGGAATCTTAATATTGGCGACATCCAGACTGGAGATCAGGATGTATTATTATTTTGTAATGAATAAGCAATCTTGATATTGGCCATATCCAAACTGGCGATCAGGACGCCTTATCATTTTGTAATGAATGGGCGATCTTGATATTGACAATATTTAAAATGGCAGTATAAAATCTTTTGAAACTGGCAATATAACTCACTTGGCGAATAATGGCAAAAAAATCAAATTGGAGAAATTTTATTACTCATGGAGATTTGGCTATCATTATAAGGAGTTTGGCAATTAAATTCGTATACATGGAGATTTCGGCGATCTCAAGATAGGCGATATCACTTTGCACAATCGATCTTCTTTTCATGGCGACCATTAGATTTACTGGTAATACTTCTTTAAGTGTTCGGCATTCCATGGGTGGGGTAGTGTCTTTCCATTCATGTCTTCTAGTCAATATTTTCCCAGCCTAGACACTTTAACAACTTTGTAGGGACCCTCCAAGGTAGGACCGAGCTTTTTGACATTCAGCTCCTTTGTGATAGGGTGACTTTTCTCAAGACTAAGTCACCAAGTAGAAAAGATTTATGCTTCACTCTTTGATTGTAGTACCTGGCGGCCTAGTGCTTCTAGGCTGCTTGGCATACCTTAGTTCGCTCCCTCTTTTCGTCAAGGAGATCAAGGTTGAGCTTCAACTCGGCTTCGTTGTTTTCCTTATCAAAATTTGAGATTCTAAAGCTTGGCATTCCTATTTTCACTGGTATAACTGACTATGTCCCATATACCATAGAAAATGGAGTCTCTCCCATAGAGATTCTGCTTCTTGTATGGTATGCCCAGAGTATGCTTGGTAGATCTTCCATCCATTCGCTCTTTGATTTTTCTAACCTCGCCTTTAGATTCCTTAGGATTGTTCGGTTGGTGACTTCCACTTGACCATTCGCTTGAGGATGGCCAAGCGAGGAGAAATGATGGGAGATGGCAAGATCCAAACATAACTATTTGAATCCATCGTTGTCGAATTACCTAGCGTTGTCTGAGATGATAACCTTGGGAATTCCAAATCGACAGACGATGTTCTTCCATATGAAACTTCTGGTGTTCCTCTCTATGATTTTGGCAAGAGGCTCTGCCTCTATCCACTTTGTGAAGCAGTCTATGTCGACGATCAAGAACTTCCTTTGTAATGGAGCTTGAGGCAAAGGTCCAAGTATGTCTATTCCCTACTAAGCAAATGGCCAGGGGCTAGTTATTGGCACCATCTCGGTGTGGGAGAGATGACTTACTGGAGCAAACCTCTAGCACTTATCACATTTCTTTGTGTATGTCGTTGCGTTTTGTTCCATCTGAGGCCATAAATATCCTTGGTGAACTACCTTTCTGACTAGTGACCTCGCCCCTGAGTGATTTTCGCATATGCCTTCATGAATGTCTTTAAGCACATAATCTACTTATTCTGGTCAGAGATATCTTAGGAGTGGCCCTGAAAAAGATCTCTTGTACAAAATTCCATGGAGAAGGCAGAATCTAGCAACTCGGTACTAAAACCGGCAAGCTTAGAGCTTGTCTAATGGCAATGTTTTGTCTTGGAGGTATGCAATGATATTGTCCATCTATGCTAGACCTGCTTTTGTTTGATAAACAGATTTGGCGATTTTGCAAAAATTCCACAAAGGTATACTTTTGTCTAAGACGAAATCAAAGGTTAAGGTGAGGTTGGGGAGGGCATCAGCCATTTTTTTTCTTCTCTAGGAATCTGGATAATTTTGAAGTCTTTGATCATTGTTGATATGGCCTTCACCTCGTCCAAGTAGGTTACCATTAGGAGATCTTTGGCAAGATAATCCCTTTGGACTTGGTTCACCACAAGTTGAGAATCACTGAAGGCATTCAAGGATTCTACCCCCAATTCTGTTGCAACTCTAAGTCTGGTGAGGAGAGCTTCATATTCAACTTCGTTGTTAGAGGCTTTGAACCCAATACGAATGGTGTACGCCATATGTTGACCTGATGGAGTTTAGAGAACTAATCCCGCACCACAGTCGTGCTAATTGGATGATCCATCCACAAATAGTTTCCATCTAGAGAGATCATCTTCTTGTTCCTACTTTCCTAGAGATTCCACCTTGGGTGGAGTTGTTTCTGGTTCTGGAGCAACGTCATGCATGAACTTAACTATAAAGTCGGCGAATGCTTGGGCTTTGATCGCCATCCTTGGTCTGTAGTTGATGTGGAACTCACTCAGCTCAATGAACCACTTGAGGAGTCTCCTCGAGGTGTCAGGTCATTGAAGAATTTACTTTAAAGGTTGATCAATCAATACAGCAATAGGGTGTGCTTGAAAATAGTGGCGAAACTTTCTAGCAGCGATCAGGAGGACATAGGCGATCTTCTCGATTTTCAAGTACCTTGGCTCGGCTCCCATGAGGACTTTGCAGACATAGTATACTAGTTTATGAACTTTGTCCTATTCTCGGATAAGCACTGCACTCAATGTTGTTGGCAAGACAGATAGGTACACAAAGAGCTCTTCACCCGTATTAGTATGTAAGCAATGGTGGTGATCCAAGATTCTCCTTCAATTGTTTGAATGCCACCTTTTACTCGTTTGTCCACTCAAAAGCTCTATTTTGCTAACTTTGAGACAAACCTGTTAAGTGCGGCTACTTGCCCGATTAACTGTTGTACCTCATGTATGTTCCGAGAGCGAGCTCATTACGTGTAAAGCTTGAATTTGATTAGGGTTTGCTTCAATCTCATGCTTAGTTTCAACGACATCAAGAAATTTTCTTGAGAAGACACCAAAGATGCATTTGG
>BRYE01000019.1:5255000-5262500 GCA_030159115.1 Actinidia arguta var. hypoleuca
GACAGTGCCAACGTCCAGTAATGCTCTCGATCGAACTCCTGCGCAGGAACTTCACTGAACTTATTTCATAGTGATAACCCGGCAGTGGTACTTGCCCTAGCATGGTTAGAACTCGTAATTGCGTATTTTATTCCCTTACACTTCCTAAACTCGTTTAAATTCTTAATAGCCTCATTAATCTTTTAAATCTAGTACCTTTAGCCATTATACAAGGAATGGAATGAAAGCACAAATGTTATGAATAAAGTTCTCTGCAACAAGCCTTGTTGATGAAAGTAAAATAGAAAATGAATTAGAGATCTCTATTCGAGCTAGAGATTTGGCTCAAGAAAAAACTGAATTCTTCATATCTCTGTTCTTGTTTATACACATTCTGTGATAGAAAACTTCTTTGATTTCAATATTGTAGTGTGTTGAGTGGCTTGAAAGTTGACCATTTTCAATTTTTTTTGATCTTTTGCCACATAAGAATTAACTTGGGGAAACTTTTTTTTGCAATGTTTAGGACACTTGTAATTTTATATAACTTGGGGAAACTTTTTGTTGTTGTCGTTTAAGTTGTAATTTGGAAACACTTAGGTGATGTTTGTTAACTATTTAATTTTTTTTTTATTTAATTTTTGTTTTTTTATTTAACCGAAAATAAAAACTTGTTTATGTAGCTATTTATAAATAAAAATAAGACAAAATTACTACCACTATTTTTAAAAATAAAAAAAATAAAAAAAAATTAATTTTATTTTGTTTACAAAAACTCAAAATTGGATGGTACTATTCACGCAGACATGCGTGAATAGTAACTACTACTTAACACACACCAGCACCGGGTTCGATTCTGCGTGAATAGTAACTACTACTTAACACACACCAGCACCGGGTTTGATTCTCAGGATTGGCAATAAAACAATTGATAACTAAAACAAAACCCAAGTGAGTTGGGCCTAACAAACCCTAGACACACAAAACCCAAGTGAGTTGTTCACATAAGGCCAAACCCGTTTTGTTGTGATCTTCTTCGTCATGCTTTTTAGCTGAGATTGAGCCTAAATGACCCCCTCATGTGACCTACCATGGACTCACCATTAGAGAAGCTCATGCTACAAATCTTGCAAACAAACTTCTGTTCTTGATCTTCCTCCATCAATCGATTAGAAAACAGCAATGATTCAAGAACAGGAAACCCATATTAGAAAACCAAAGCAAACCTCAGATTTTCTTGAAAAATGGTGAGAAACAGGGCATCGATGTTGACCCGAATAAGAAAAATCCAAAGATTTAGAAGCTAAAAATTTGTGATTACAGCAAGTTCAGTTTATCTACCCCATAAATTGATTGAGAAACCAAATGCAATAAATCGAGACCAAGAAACCCAGATAAACGAACCTCAAGCAAACCTCAATTTTTCTTGGAAAATACTGAAGAGACAAGGGAACCAATGAAAACCCGACTGAGAAAATTGTGATTCGAGCAAGTACAATGTAATTGGTTGTGCAAGTGATAACTTGCAAACGAACTTCTGTTCTTGATCTTCCTCCAAAAATTGATCAAGAAACAAAGCACAATCAATCAAGAACAAGAAATCCAGATCAGCAAACTCGAGCGACCCTCGAATTTTCCAAGAAAATGGTGAGAAAACAGGAGAATCAATGCAAACCCAGATTAGAAAATGTGATAGAGCAAGTTCAGTGAAATTGGATGTTCAAAGTGATGAGAGACAAAGAACCCATTACGGATTTCGTGGGGGTCACGATTGAAAACAAGATCTGGTGCCCAAAAACCTACTCAAAGTGGGTCTCTCTTTCACTTTTTGCTATAGGGTATAAGAGTTTGGTTGTGTGACGAGTCTCCCTTTCCCACTCTTTCTTGAAAAATCTCTCTCAAAGTTGCATGGAAGTCAAAAAAAATCAATGTAAACCCCGCTTAATTGAGGGAGATGAAGCAATTGTCCGACAAATATATCTTGTCGAAATAACACCACCACGAGCTATCATGGGTCATCACATTTTTTATCACGTGTAAGATGTAAATATATGTCATTTACGTAAGCACTATAATTTATAATTTTGAGAATTTATTCTATGGTAAGAAATGTATGATTTATTTTGTCAAATATTTGCATAATAATTACATAAATATCATATTTTAGTATGACAAATTGACATATAAATGGCAACAGTTTTGTTGCAACACATGTTTTTATTTTTAAATAATTTAAAAATAAATAAAGATAAACATATTTTTAATTTCTGTTTTACAAAAAATTAATCAAAACTAAACAACATAAAATAAACACAAAAAATAAAAAAATAAAAACGTTACCAAGCATCCCTTAGCTGTCAACATGTTTTGGTTCTCTTGTATCACACATTCTCGCAAGAGAAAGTTGAGGAGCGTTTTTGTGAGAGAATAGGAATCTTTGGTAACCAAATACGGGACTGGGCAGATTAGTTCAGGATAATATTTTGGTGTGAGAGGGACTGTAAAAAGAGAAATGATCAAAGCCCAAGTGAAAGAACTAAATATCAGAGAGAGAGAGAGAGAGAGAGAGAGAGAGAGAGATCGGGGCGACTAGCGATGGCCCTGAAAGCTACTCCAGCTGCGCTAGTGGAGCGAGAAAGGTAAAAATATATATAGTGTGTTTCCACAACCTCATACTACATATTGTTTGAGTATACATGTATAGAGGCCATGAAATGTGTGCGACTTGGTGATTTGCTGGTGGGTGCAATGAAGTGTCTTGTGTATGACTGTACATGTGTACTAGTATATGATAATCTGGTGGTGGGTCTGGTTATAATATCATCCAAGAGAATGGAGATAGAATGGATTAGAAGGGGAAGGTGTGTGTCTGGTGCCATGGGCTGGTTTCTTAGTATAAGTAGGTTGTTGATATATTACCAGAGTGTGCTATGAGACCATGTGCTTTGATGGGTTGTTGTGTTTGTGGGTTTAGGTGGTCTATGGGTGCCTGTTGTGGGCACCCCATGAAAAAGAAAGAGAAAATGATAAATATTCATATTATGATTAACTCTTCATATATTAATACTTTGCTTTGGTGTGTTCTTGATCTTTTATAGGGTAAACCCAAATGGAGATGTTTGGTCAATAATTAAATTGCGAGATTGTGTCCGACTCAAGTGAAACTTTATTATGTTGTTCCTTTGAACTGGGGTTTAGATGTCTACTAGCTTTTGTGGAGGATTTTGACTGCCTCTTCTGGTATTTTTACGATTGATTGCTCTTGTTAGAAATTATTGCAATATATTGTCTTATTATCATCATGTATTCCATAAAAATGTGGCTCAAGTACGAAATTGGCACTAATTTAAAATGCATTTGTATCTGTCAAAATACCTGATTTATTTCCATGGAAGAAAAAATTCTTTATTTTATAAAGCACGCTATTGTCGACTATCATCTGGTCTCTAGCCAATGGAGGTTATGTGTTGGCACATAAACTAGTTTCTTCTGTGGATTCACTACCGTCCTTTGTTTGGTTCTAAGCCTCGTCATGGGGTAATGCGGCTGTACTCGCTAAGGCATGCGTTTGTGGGTAATGAAACATCAATCCAAGTTATTAATTATTGTATCCAATTATGAAATTGACTTATTGACTTGATGGCACACCAAAAATCTTCAACATAATTAATATGCTTTTATTGAAAATTATTTTTCTTCAACAATTTTGAAGTCAAGCGACTTGGCCAGCCTGTCTGAAACGAAATTGTGCGTTGCGCCAGTATCCACCATAGCCAATACATCTGTATTGTAAAGCGACACTTTAATATACATCAAACCTGACCTTTGTGAAGTAGGCTCCTTGTCCGCATGAATTACGTTCAGCAACTGCAAAGGATTGACCCGAATGTTGTCATCCGAGTCAGATTCAGCATCTTTACCATCATCCACAGAAATGGCATTGAGCTTTTCACGCTTAGGACAATCCTTTGCCCGATGAGGTCCTTCACAAATGAAACAACCCTTGCTGGAGTTCCCTTTGTCCTTTTGCTTATCATCCGTCCATGGTTTGAACTTCTGACCCTTGTCCCATTTCTTGGAACCAGCTTTCTTGTCAGCCTTCTTCTTGTTCTTGTCTTTCGACTTTGAACTGCTGGATTCCGAAGAATTGGACTTGCTAGTCAATTTGAAATCCGTCAACCCATCAGCAGCAGCGATAGCCGAAGGTAAATCTTTGACTCCCAGCCTTCGTAGTTCCAACTGAGCCCAATTCTGCAACCCGGACATAAAGTTGAAGAGTTTATCTTCTTCCGACATGTTCTTGATGTCCAACATCAACAAACTGAACTCCTTCACATAGTCACGCACAGAACCCGTGTGCTTCAATCGCTTCAGAGATTCCCTTGCAAGCCACGAAGAATTGCAAGGAAGGAATTGCTCCTTCAACTCCTTTTTCAACACCGCCCACGTCTCAATCTTTGAACGAACAGTGTCCTCAGATCGAGTTCGCCACCATAATTTTGCATCTCCAACGAGATACATGGTCGTTATTGTCACTTGATCACCTTCTTGAACACGAGCAGCAGAGAAGTACTGCTCCATGTCCCAAAGGAAGTTCTCCAACTCCTTTGCATTCCGCGCACCAGCGAACGGCTTTGGTTCAGGAACTTTCATGTTCACCCGAGTCTCGAATCCGTCTGAGCGACCCGCAAAGGCCCTCTTTATGACCACCAATTCGGCCTCCAAGTTGGAAACTCGCTCCTTCAGTACATCCGAAAGTTGGAGCATATCAGCCATCACCTCTGTGATCTTGGTTTCTGTTTGGACAACGTGTTCCTTGTGTTCAGATTTTTGAGTCTGAATCGAAGTATATACGTAGTCCAAGCGTTCCACCAAGGTAACTCCCTCATCCGATTCGTCAACACCGACAAGCTTTTCCAACTGTGAAACTCGTTCCCGCACCGCATCCAGAGCATACACCGCATCAATGGCAGTATTCGCAGCCATTACTCCAAACTGGAGCTCTGATACCAAACTGTCACGGGGTTATTTTCAGTTTCAAATTTCCTCCGTGATGGCACCAAGGTTTGCCCACCTTGATCTCAGCCAAACTAAAGTGTTTACACACACACACAAGTAAAATAATGTCTAGAACACAAGCCAACGAATTTACAGGCAACAACCCAACCTTTAATTAAGCACCAACTTATAAAGGAACACTCAAGAGTCTAGACAGAACAGCCCTCTGCCTTTAACTTGAAAATGCCATGCCTTAATATAGGCCAAGGCTAGAAAACGTGGGTAAAACATGGAGAGAGATCAGGCATCATGGAAGTGACCCATGATCTGGCAGTTGACACCCCCAACTGCCCTAGGGCTGTGCTGGATCAACATAATGCTGCCAGCACATAGAATCAAGTAACTGCCTCAGATAACTACTTGCTGCCTGGTGTTCCATGCGACATCTGTCCATAGCACTCCAGCATTATGCAGAGTATGATAACTGCCAATAACCGCCCAGTATTGGCTCAGTCTAAGCCAATTTCGTGATTCATTTCCCAACTCCCACACTTAGCCAAATCCAGCCCACGTTCCCACAAACTAGCTGCAACACTAGCATCCATGCCTCCATTTGATTTAGGGCCTTCACGTGCATTGCTGCTGCTAAAGGGACAAGTGCTAGCACCGACTAACACATCCGAACCACCTTGTATAAGACATGCCTTCCTCATGCCTTAGCTTCCTCACTTAGACTTGGGTGCAAGGTGCCACCCCAGTCAAGTGTTGCACGCTTGAAAGATCAAGGTGCTAACAGCTATCTACCTTACCATGTTTTACCCCTTTGTTGCAGTTCGAGCATGGAGAAGACATGGTACGTGATTGGATTATCGGAAAATTTTAGGTTGGGAAATCCTGGAATATATCCTTGTAATATTTGATATTTGGAGGTCATTTGTGACTACATTATTTTTGGGAAACTCGTTTCTTTTTAATTTGACAATTTTTGTGCTTGGTATTTGAGACATTATTTGGAATTTCAGCTCGAGCACCAAGCCTAAGGCTGTCGGGCTTGGGGTGTGACAAAATGGTATCAAAGCTTCGGTATGTAGGTCTTGAATGAGATACGTTGATAGAATAAGTAAAAAATTGCACTAGATTAAAATTAATGATTTGAGATTGTTACAAATGTAGCAGCAGAGGAAGCTATCAAAACAGGAGAAGCAATCAAGGAAGATGTGGATATTAATGGTGTGGATGTTGGCAGGATAACAGAATTAGAAGAATACCAATTTGGATGAATGAATATGTAATGTAGGACGAATGGTGAGGAGGGAAATGGATTGACAGCAAGTAGTTAGTCTGTTAGCAACGATTAGTTTGTTAGCAGGTAGTTAGTTAGTTCTATTATCAGTTGTAGTTTGTTAGAAGATAGTTGATATTAGTTTGTTAAATCAACTAATCAAGAAAGATACTAGCAATAAAACTATATAAATACCCCTGTAATATTCATTAGAGAATGAAGAATTCAATTACTTTTTTCTTTTCTTGAGGAGCTCAATCTCTAGCTCGAATAGAGAATTCTTTTTTTTTTCTTTCCATATCCTGCCAATTATCCCAAGTCTTGAACCTTCTGCGAGAACCGTAATTGTAATATTGGTGCTTTCATTTCCTTTCTCTAGAATGGCTGAAGGTACCAGATATGCAAAGATTGATGATGCTATCAAGAATCTCAATGAGTTTAGAAAGGAAACTGAAACTCAAATACATGACCTCAACAACATTATTACAAGATTCATGCATGTTGTTGATCAGAGAATGGAGAGAGGAATGATTCTGTTAGGCGTATAGAGGATACACAAACTACCATTAATACTTCTAACAACAACAATTATTAACATCGATCCATGAAAATTGATGTGCCTTGTTTTGATGGAACAGATGTTTCTAGTTGGATATTCAAGATTGAGTAGTTTTTAAATTCTATAACACTTCTAAAGATCAGAAGATCATGATTTCTTCCTTTCATTTGGAGGGTCATGCATTTAGTTGGTTCAAATGGATGCATTCTAATGGTTTCATTGAATCATGGAACATATTCTTGTCCTTAATCTCAAATTTGATCCTTCTATGTATAAGGATCTTAGAGGTGCATTATCCAAATTGCGGCAAACCACAACAATTGCAAGTTATCAAACACAATTTGAAGACCTTCTACAAAGGTACGTGGTTTATCTTAGCAGTTGTTGTTAAGTTTCTTTATCTTTGGATTAAAACTTGAAATCAAACGAGAATTACTAGTGGCACAGTCTCAATCATTAGTGCAAGCCATGGCTTTAGCAAGGTTATAAAGAGGATAAATTCAATGAATTGAAACACTACTTTAAGTCTTCTTGGCAACGACCTTCATCTGATTTTATTCCACCAGTTTCAACCTAACCTATCCTTAATACTATACCACAACATTAGAAGAACCCATCTTTGCCTATCAAAAGACTGAGTCCTGCAGAGCTCAAAGTTAGGAGAGAAAAAGGCTTATGTTAT
>BRYE01000019.1:5287500-5292500 GCA_030159115.1 Actinidia arguta var. hypoleuca
TTACTTCGCCTACCCAAAACTTTTACCTCCTTGAGACTCATTTCCCATTACGTCGCCTATGTTCTCCAAATGGCATCTCCTTATTTTATCTCCGATATTTCCAGGATCTCCTTCCATACTTAACACGGCTCTCCATTCTCAACCTATAAAAAGGTCGCTCCCCCATCATAAAGAGGTATAACTTAACCCCTACTTATTCACTCTAAGAGCTCCAGTGCTTTGTTTTGTCTTGTTTATTCACCTTCGCCCAATCTCCATGCCAGAGGGGTTTTGAGTTGCCTCGCCCCAGTCGGTCACGTTTGTTATCTTGCACAGGTCGCCCAAGCAATTGTCGAGGTCAAGTACTGAGGTCATGAGCAATTCTAACTATTGGTTGCTCGCCCCTAAATTTTTACTACAATAATTTGGCGCCGTGTGTGGGAACAACAGTTCTCTGTACCTTATGCATCTGCGCAACTACTTATTATTTAGACCAAGTACCAACAGCCATTTAGATAACAAAGCTTATCCTATGGTAAACATCAGCCAAGCTCCATATCTTAAGGGCCTTCACCGTGAGATACATGGGATCGTTAAACAGATTAGGATCATGAATGAAAACAATGCACGCAATGTTATTATCCAACTCACTGAGTTTATTGACCTATAAAGACCAGCTCATTGCAGCATTTTCTTGGAAAATAAAGACCATTTGTTAGTCTTAGGCGAGGTACTACACTTGAATATTAAAATGACAGAATATGGAAACAAGTCTGACCTCGGGTGGCCCATGATCTCGGGACTCGTGGAACACCTTCTTCCCGAGATATACCCAAGGAAAATTCCTAGTCATCCCTCGAGATGAATAAGAACTTCCTCTTCCACCCCTTGATCACAGTCCTGCCCAGCTTTGCCTTGAAATAGAGCCACCCCGAGTTTGGCTTTAGATTTTTGAAAATGCTATAGAGGTATCTAAATACATTGAGGGACAAGGCTAGCTTGTAATATCGCCACACTATCAACACGCAAATGACACTTCGCCACACGTTGGGAGAAAGTAGGGTAGGGCAAATGTTGTAGAAGTTCAAGATTTTTCTAATGATGGGATGAATTGGAAATCGTAAGCCGGCGTGGAAAGCAGCTTCATAAAAAGCCACCTCACCTGGGCGAGTAGACAACATAGTCTCATCGTCCTCAGTAATCCTAGCTTGTATCCCAGAAGGAAAATAGTACAATTCTCTCAGGCGATATAGGTTGCCTTGAGTCATGATATTAAATTCTTTTTCGAGGGGGGTGCAAGTGTCTATATCGGGATTTCCCTTTTGGTCAAAAGACTGATCCCTAGTGGGAGACTCCTCAAGAGGGGAAGAAAGGAGTTGGTTAACCTCGTCCGACATGAATAATTTTTCTCCTAAATGGTTAAACACCCAAGTTGGTAAAGAATCGTCCAAGTCTCCTATGTCGGATCTACCTGACATAAACTACAGACTAAAGATTGAGAAAAGACTGGAAATACTTAATTAAATAAAGGTAAGATTATGAGCTGACCAGTGCGAGGTGAACGTCAGATCAGTAGTAGCATTTCGTTATCACTAGCGACAGAAGAGTACATAGTATGGTAGAGCCCTCTATTTATAGGAAGCGCTAAGGGCTGAGATTTATTCAATTCAACTGCTAGGATCATGTGACACTTTGAATTCCGAGATCATAACTGTCGTTCCCGCCGAAGCATCATTCGGCTATTAATGCTCTTACACGTGTCTGCCCGTGGAGACATATCATCATTACATGTTTACATCATCAAAGCTAGATTATTTGATTTGCTACTCGAAGATACCAAGTCTTTCACCTTGGCATCTCGAGTAGGGGGCTACTAATATGGAATAAAATCACCACCGACTTATGATCTTAGATGGGCACGTCGTCTGAGCCAACCACATCTCCATTGCTAGTCCTGGTCGGCAATGAGTTTATTCGAGCATCATGGACGACTTTGCCTTCCTGTAGTGTTCATGTCACCAATCATCGTGAGCTACTCTTCACCTCGCCTATGGGCGAGGTTGATTACTTCTCCTATCCAAAGATTCCACTTCCTTGAGACTCCTTCCCCATTACGTCGCCATCCAAAGATCTCTCCATACGACTCTCCATTCTCAAGCTATAAAAAGGCTGCTCCCCCATCATAAAAAGGTATGACTTAACCCCTTCTTATTCACTCTAAGAGCTCTAGTGTTTCATTTTGTCTAACTTGTTCGCCTTGGTCTGATCTCCACATCAGAGAAGTTTTAAGCGGCATCGCCCTGGCCAGTCATGTTTGTTCTCTTGCACAAGTCACTCAAGCAATTGTCGAAGTCAAGTACTGAGGTCATGAGCAATTCTGACTATTGGTTGTTCGCCCCCAAATTTTTACTACAATAATTTGGTGCCATTTGTGGGAACAATAGTTCTTTGTACCTTACGCACTTGCGCAGCCGCTTATTGTCTAGACCAAGTACCAGCAGCCTTTTAGAGAATAGAGCTTATCCTATGGTAAATATCAGCCAAGCTCCAGATCTTGAGGGCTCTCATGGTGAGATGCATGGGATCGCCGAACAGATTAAGATCATGAATAAAAATAATGCCCGTTTGATATAACCCACCACTTCCTACTATGCATGTTCCAGAAGAAGTTGGTCGATCTCGCCGTCCACATCAATCAAGCAACTGTGAATTTCAAAGTTACCAGAGCACTGGTCGGCCTATTCTACTAGAAATTGGTGACCCCGATCACCGAGCTTATGCTCTAGACAAGAAAGAAGTCCTATTTTGTTGGAGTCTTAGTCGTCTAGCCAGCCTCATTAGATAGAGGGCGAGGAGACCATGAGAAGAGGAAAGTCACCTCGCTATAATAATCTGGCGCCCAAGCATTGAGATGAGTCCACTACTCAAAGGATCAGAGACCTGGATGCTAATATTGATGCCATTAACATAGGGGCAAATGCTTTTGCTATTGTAGATACTTTAATAAGGCAGACTGAGCCGTCATTCACAAAAAGAGTGATGAGGACTAGGGTTTTATCAAAGTTCAAACTGTCATCTCTACTCGGGGTGTATAAAGGGAATACAGAGTCGATGGACCACCTAGATTCATACAGAACCTGATAGCACTTCAAGGATACTCAGACAAGATGATGTGCAAAGCCTTCTGGGCAACCTTGAAAGGTTCGACGAGAACATGGTTCAGAAAGTTAACTCCAAGGACCATCGACTTGTTTGGCGACCTAAGTAGGCTTTTTTTGTCAATTCCATGAGCTGCAAGGTTAGACAAAAGAATGCCTCTCACCTCTTCACAATCCACCAAAAAGAAGGGGAAAACCTGAAGACTATGTCAAGTGGTTTAACCAAGCTGTGTTGGAGGTGGAGGCCCACAGTGATAAAGTTGTTATCATGGCGATGATGGAAGGACTTCGCCCAAGACCACTATTTGATTCCCTCTCCAAAAATGTTCTATATACTTAGTCGGCACTCTAGAGCAAAGCCGATAAATACATTGCCATAGAAGAATTGGACGAGGCCAAGCACAGAAGGCAAGGGAGAGATAATCACAAAAGAAAGGAGCCTGACACCAGACGAGCTAACTATAGGGATGAGGTGAAGAGCAAGAGGTCAGATTGAGATACTAGGGGATCAATGACAGACGCCATCGCACTCCACCTCACTGACCCGATCTGGTTTTACCTTCTCTCAATACTCCTATAGCCCAAGTGCTCATTGAGATCAAAAATGAAAAGTTTTTAAAGTGGCCGGAGAAGATCAAGACCAACCCCCACAAGATAAACAAAAACAAGTATTGCGAGTTTCACAAGGACCATGGGCACAACATTGAAGGAACAAATAGCCGACCTGATCAAGAGAGGATATTTGAGAAAGTATGTTGCTGATAGTCCACAGCCCAACTCGCCTGATAGAAGATATGGTGACAACAAACCGATGGTAGGTGATATCTAGACTATTCATGGAGGTTTGGTATCAGGAGGATGTTCAAGCTCATCTCAAAAGAGACACACCAGAAGTGCTAATGGGCGAGTTGAAGAAGTATACAGCCTCTCCACACCTACAGCTAAAACTCACCAGCTCATTATCTTTACCAACAATGATCTGAGAGGCTTACATCTCTCCAATGACGACGCATTAGTCATCTCTGCTATAATAATCAATTTCAATGTGATCTTGGTCGACAATGGGAGTTTAGCGACATCTTATTTAGCTCAACATTTGACAAAATAAAGATTGGGCAAGACAGGCTTCACCCATTTCACGAACCCCTGGTCACATATGGAGAAAGTGCAACACATCCGCTTGGGTTGATCAAGTTGCCTTTGACTTTGGGAGTAGAACCTCACCAAACCACGGTGTGGCAAGACTTCATTATTGGGAATTATCCATCGCCTTACAATGCAATCTTAGGTCACCCAACACTGAGAAAAATAAAGGCGATCACCTTCACCTATCACTTGATGATGAAGTTTCTCACTTCAACAGGGATAGGTGAGGTAAGGGAGACAAAAAGATTGCCAAAAAGTGCTTCATCTTGGTTATGATAACTGAATCTCCCTCAAAACCAATTGATCAATAGCAATTATAGATCGACGATACCAAGATGGAGGTATTGAGGGATGAGGTAGATGAAATAACTCTTGAAGATCTCCGACAAAACAGAAAACACCAAGTCCCTGGAAGAAGTGACTCCAATCTCCATACATCCAAGTCCTTGAAAGGCCTTTGTGGAATTTTTTAAGAAGAATTACAACATGTTTGCATGGTCACGAGGCGACGTTCCAAGAATAGACCTCCAGGTCGCGGTTCATAAGCTATTCACCAACCCTGACCATTCTCCAGTTTGCCAGAAAAGAAAAAAGTTTGCCCCAGAACTCCTGAAAGTCATAGAAGATGAAGTGGTTAAGCTCATCAAAGCCAACATTATTAGGAAATCTCATTATTCGGATTGGCTCTCTAATGTTGTCATCGCCCACAAAAAAGGG
>BRYE01000019.1:5300000-5317500 GCA_030159115.1 Actinidia arguta var. hypoleuca
GACGCGCCTAGAGGCCAGAAAAGGAAGGCAGGTGTCGACACTCCAAAGGAGAAGAGCAAGAAACAGAAGGGTGAAACATCTACGGCAGGTGCAGCTCCTCTAGATCGAGATCCTCTGTATTTTTTGGAAGATAGAGATTGGGAAAGGTATAATCTCGATTTCTCAATTAGGAAAGTCATAAACGGTCGATGGATCGACTACGACTTCTTTGATGCACACAACTTCACATTCAGTGCACAAATGGATGATCTAGGATGGATGCACATGACATTGATCAGGGATGACGTTTATCCCGACCTAGTCGCATACTTTTATGCGAATGCATCACGGGGACTTCACACCGATGAAATAAAGAGTTACGTGAAAGGAACACACATAACACTTGATAGATTAATAATTCGAAAATTTTTGGGAATTAAGACGGAAGGCAAGATAGGCAGGCACAGTGTTACAAGGAAATAACAAATGCAAGCCGTATATGGAAATGACGTGAATCTGGCTGCACAACCAAAGGCCAATACGCTGCCTTTAGAATTGAGACTAGTACACCATTTTATTTGTACTATTTTGATTCCCAAGACGGGAAAATTCGAATATGTATCGGATAGAGAATTGTTTTTCCTTTGGGCATACGTCACTAGATCAAAAATTGACTTGGCCCTATTTATTTTAGACCAAATGTTCAAAGCCACCATTAAGAAGGTGAGCTTACCATATGGGATGCTTCTAATGCGAATTTTTAAATACCTATGAGTTGACTTGGACGAAGAAACAATAAGAACTCCAAAGGCTGTGAGTGATGAGTACAATGAGAAGACTCTTAAACGCATGGGATATGAGCTGATTGGAAATAAGTGGGTGCCAAAATCGACTAAGAGAATCGAGACGGGGAGTAGCTCGAAGGGGAAAGAAAAAATGGGAGGTGAAGAAGCCAGCGAAGAGGGAGGTTTCGAAAGTGAAATGCGTTCATTCATGATCCAAATGACTGAATCGATAACACTATTACATAAGAAAGTCGACAATATGGCATTTCGATTGGTTGTTTGTGAAAGGAAAATTCAAAACCTATCGAATTTGGTGAGCAAAGGAAAGAGACCAATCAGTGACAGTTCGGACGAAGAGGAAGGAAACAAGAGTGACGAAGAGGAGAAGAAAGATGAGGAAGCAGAAAAAGAGGAAGACAAGAAAGATAGCAGCAATGCGAATCCTGATGACTCCTCTGAGACTGACTCGGACGATGCTTCACTCATCTCACGCGCAACACAACGACGTTACAGTACCAGAAATTGGGAGTTGCGATCCAAATTCAAAAATACTCCAAAGACAGCTCTAGAGCTATCTCCATCTCCGTCTCCAGCTCCCTCCACACCTATCCATAATGCGTCGTCCACCTCACCCTCTCCGTAGTTCTCTGTTTTGTTGTTAGGAAAATTTGTTGTGTAATCGAATTATGATTCTCTAACAATCTGATTTATTTTGAACAATATGTTTGGCTTATGAATTATCTTTATAAATTATGCTTATGACTTATGGTTTATGGGTTATGGATTATGGTTCATGAAGTTATGATCAATATTTGTATGCTCATAGATTATGTTTATGGCTCATAGATTATATTTATGGCGTATGGATTATGGCGTATGGATTGTGGAAAATGGTCTATGATCTAAAATTGCTAGTTGATATCTCAGTGCACATGGTTGTGGTAATGGTTGATATCTTGTTAGATAAATGGGCGTGAATGATATAAGTTATAATTTGTCCCTCATACAAGTCATTGCAAGCTACTCCTTTTTCGATGAATTAACAAAAAGGGGGAGAAAGAACGTGCACCTATTACAAAAGAAAGGGGGAGATAAGAAAGAGGAAGAAATACATGATAAGATAAAAGTATACCTTCATTATGTTTTTTGCTTCCTAACTTCCTTATGTTTTTCTTTGCGTTCATGTTTTCTCATCATCAAAAAGGGGGAGATTGTTGAATCAAGCTTCGATTTCGATGATAACAAAACCATTTATTAGTATTTAACATGTTTACTAAGTATGCAGCAAAGAAACACAATGACCCACAATGCATCTGATCAATGAAAGCATCTTAAACACTTTCTAACAGAAAGTGTCGACACCTTATTTAATGTGTCGACACCTTGAGCCCAGAAGCCAAAATGATCAAATCAGTGAAAGACCAAGAGAACTCATCAATCTGGATTTGATAAAAGTTAAAAAAGAAGATGTAAATCCAAGGAATGATTTCATAAAGAAATAAAACCAACTCAACGCTTGGATTATCAAAAAAATCGATAGAAAGCATTCTGGATGTAAGTGTCGACACCCGTAGTACAACTGTCGACACCAAAAGTCAGTAGCCAAAAACCAAAATCTGAGGGAAGAAGTGTCGACACCATGTATCGACACCAAATGTCAGTAGCTACGCACTGAAGACTTTTGAAGATAAAATGTCGACACCATGTATCGACACCAAATGTCAGTAGAGGCTAACTGAAGACTTTTGAAGAAAAAATGTCGACACCATGTATCGACACCAAATGTCAGTAGAGGCTAACTGAAGACTTTTGAAGACAAAGTGTCGACACCTGAATCGACACCAAATGTAAGTGGACTTTCTGAAGACAAAGTGTCGACACCATATATCGACACCAAATGTCAGTAGTCAACTACTGAAGACTTTCTGAAGACCAAGTGTCGACACCAATATCGACACCAAACGTCAATGTTCAAATTTCAAAAGTTTTTGAAGGAAAGTGTCGACACCAATATCGACACCAAATGTCAATAGTCAATTACTGAAGACTCTCTGAAGACCAAGTGTCGACACCAGTATCGACACCAAACGCCAGTGTTCAAATTTCAAAAGTTTTTAAAGGAAAGTGTCGACACCAATATCGACACCAAATGTCAGTGGCTGAAAATAGAATCCTGAAGAAGAGAAGTGTCGACACCATCATCAGCACCAAAAGTCAGTAACCAAAAATAGATTTTTTGACGAGAAGTGCCGACACCAAGATCAGCACCTGGAGACGGTTTATAGGCAAGAACAAAAGAGTTTAAGTGTCGACATCATGAAGCAATGTGTCAACATATGGTAAGTGTCGACACCATGAAGAAGTGTCGACACCCAACGGGAAGATTTTCAAACGTAGAGATATCTGATACAGCATTAATGGCTTCCCAACTACCACCAACGGTACACTCTTCACTCCAGCCATTAAATACAAGTCTCCAAGGGCATTTATGACACAAGGGGAATGATCCTAAGCTTTTTGATTTCATCTTACAAGCTTCAAAGTCAAGAATCATTGAATATTCTTCTTGTCCCTTGGTGTGAGCATTGATTGTGATACTACATTCTTATCCACTCTATTTAAGAGAGTCCTTGATCATTTTAAAACCTTTATACTTTCATCCTTGCTAGTTTGAGTGTGACTTGACCAAAAATACTTGGTGAGAGTTTTGAGTATTTCTCTTGTTGAAAGCCAAATACTTAAGAGTTTGAGTGTTTCCTCTTGTAAGTAAAACACTAGGAAGTTTTAGTGGAGCTTGGACAAAACCACTTGGTGTAAAAGTGAGTTGGGCACTTGAATAACCAACCCCCACATTGTAGTTGCGGATTACAAATAGTGGAAGAAGATCTTGCGAAGGTCTTGTGAGGACGTAGATCACAAGTTGTGATCGAACCTCGGTAAATTTGGTGTGCTCTCTCCTATCATTATTATTGCTCTTTTATTATATTTCTTGCATTAATCTTTTTATAGCATTTTACATTCATTGTTATTAAAGCAATTAATTATAAATCACCAATTAAGTTTGAAAAACCCAATTCACCCCCCCTTTTGGGTTACCTATTGAGTCAACAGAAGAAACATTTGGCGTCCCACGAAGGCATTGCATGATGTTGAATCCCTCTAAGTGTATATTTGGTGTATCCACATATAAATTCCTTGGCTTTCTCGTCACTAAGCACAGTATCGAAGCAAACCCTAATCAAATTCAAGCTATGTTAGCAATGAACTCGCCCAGAAACATACATGAGGTGCAATAGTTAACTATGCGAGTAGTTGCTCTTAATAGATTTGTCTCCAAATCAGCAAACAAGTGTTTACCATTCTTCAAGATCATGAGAGAAAACAAAAGCTTTAATGGATGGACTTATCCGAGATGGTGTTTCAGTAGCTTAAAGAGTACCTCGAATCGCCTCCCTTGCTCACAGTTTTTGTCACGGGGGAGGAACTCATCGTATACCTATCCATCTTACCAACAGCAGTAAGTGTAGTGCATATCTAAGAAAAGGACAAAGTTTAAAAACCAATATACTATGTCAGCAAAGTCCTCATGGAAGCTGAAACTAGATACCTAAAAATTGAAAAACTTGCCTATGCCCTTTTGATCTCTGCCAAAAAGCTTCGTCATTACTTCCAAGCTCAACCCATTGTTATGCTAACAGATTAGCCCTTGAAACAAATTTTTCAATGACCTAACACCTCGAGATGACTTCTCAAATGGTCCATTGAATTGAGTGAATTTTATATCAGTTATCAACCAAGGATGGTGATCAAAGCCCAGGCATTGGCTGATTTCATAGCCAAATTTACTCATGATGTTGCTCTAGAGCCTAATCTCTCCGAGTTGGAAACCCCAGAAAAGAAAGAATAAGAAGATAATCTCTCCAGATGGAAGCTCTTCGTGGATGGGTTATCTAAACAGCACGGCTGTGGTGCAGGACATGTTTTCTAAATCCCTTATGGGGAATAGATAGAGTATGCCATATGCATTGGATTCAAAGTCACTAACAAAGACGCCAGATATGAAGCTCTCCTCACCGAACTAAGGGTTGCATCAGAATTGGGAGTGGAATCCTTGGACGCCTTCAATGACTCTCAACTTGTGGTGAATCAAATGTAAGGGAATTACCTCGCCAAGGATCTCTAAATGGTGGCCTATCTAGATGAGGTGAAGGCTATGTCAACAAAGATTAGAGACTTCAAGATTTTCTAAATTTCCCGAGAAGAAAACAAGTAGGCCGACGCCCTAGTTAACCTCGCCTCCACCTCTGAGTTCATCTATAACAGGAGTATTCCCCTGGAATTCTTGTCAAGTCCTAGTATTGACATTGCCAAAACTGTTTGTCAAGTAACAGCGGATCTAACATGGATGGATAAAATCATTGCATATCTTCGGGATGAAACGCTGCCATCAGACAAGCTCTAAGCACGCCGGATCCAATACCGATTAGCCAAATTTTGCCTCATCCAATGAACTTTGTACAAAAGGTCTTTCTCGGGGCCGCTCCTGAGATGACTCCAACCAGAAGAAGAATATTATATACTTAGAGAAATTCATGTGAAGGTATCTGTGAAAATCACTAAAGGGCGAGATCACTGGTTAGAAAAGTTGTTCGTCAAGGATATTTCTAGCCTCAAATGGAGCGAGATGCCGTAATGTTCACCAGGAAATATGAAAAGTGCCAAAGATTTGCCCTAGTGAATCATCTCGCTCATATTGAGATGGTGCTAATGACCAGTCCATGGCTATTTGCTCAATAGAAAATTGATATACTCAGACCTTTCCCTCAAGCTCCAATGCAGAAGAAGTTCTTGATTGTCGCCATAGATTGCTTCACAAAGTGGATAGAAGCCGAGCCTCTCGTAACAGTCACTGAGAGGAACACCAAAAATTTTGTTTGGAAGAACATTGTCTTTTAGTTTGGAATTCCCAAGGTTGTCATCTCAAACAACGCAAAGCAATTCAACAATGATGGATTCAAACTATTATGCTTGAATCTCGCCATCTCCAACCATTTCTCCTCGCCAGGTCATCCTCAAGCAAATGGTCAAGTGGAAGTCACCAATAAAACAATCCTAAGGAATCTAAAGGTGAGGTTAGAGAAATCAAAAAGTGAATAGGTAGAAGACTTACCAAGCATAGTGTGGGCTTACCACACCACGAGCAGAATCCTTACTGGTAAGACGTCGTACTCGATGGTTTATGGAATGAAATTAGTTATACTAGTGAATATAGGAATGACGAGCTTCATAACCTCAAATTTCGACAAGGAGAATAACAAAACTATGCTAAGGTTCAACCTTAATCTCCTTGACGAAAAGAGAGAGAGAGTTGTGATTCGCCAAGCAACCTATAAACACCAGGTCTCCAAGTACTATAACCAAAGAATCAAACATAGATCTTTTCTACCTAGTGACTTAGTATTGAGGAAGGTAACTTTGGCTACAAGAGAGCCCAATGTTGGAAAGCTCAGTCCTACTTGGGAAGGCCCATATAAGGTTATCAAAGTGTCCAAGCCAAGAACTTATTGTCTAGAAGATATGAATGGGAAGGCACTACCTCATCCCTAAAATGCCGAACACTTGAAGAAATATTACCAATAGTTATGCTGGTCACCATAAGATGAAGATCGCCTACAGTGTGATATCGCCAAAGCCCTATAATCGTCCATCTCCATGTGATGTCACCATAAGTATTGTTTTCACAAGTCTTTGTTGTGTTCACCAATCCCCATATAGCAGTGATTATTTTAATAAAATCACGTTTATCTAGTTTTATCATGTCGCCAAAATGTCAAAATGAGTAAAGTTCAAAAAATTTATTTGTCAAAAGCTTGTGATGATAATCGTCAATTCTTGTGTGATTAAAGTTATTTTAATAAAATAACGAATTCGTCAATAAAAGTTCAGTTATCTCGCCAGAAAAGTTGATCTCGCCTTATTGAATTATATCACCCGTTCCAAGTTGCCATTAAAACTTAAGTTTTAGATCAATGTCACCAATATCAAGATTGCTCTTATCAAGGCATCTTGATAAGAGGTTAACTCACAGTTAACCTTTTTCGCCTCATAGTTGAATTCTCCAGTTTCTCCATTACATGGGAAGACGTCATTATACCTTTGATGTCACCTATCCCTCCACTGTCAATCATCAACTTATTAATATCGTCCAAGTGAAAATCGCCAAGGTTATCTTTTTATCGCCAAACTAACATGCTAGGATTAAAAGGTTTTAGAATTTGTCCAAGGCATTAAACTAGCCAAAAAATTAATTAATATTCGAAAAATTCACATCGCCTGTTTGTTAAGTTTTGGTCGCCATGCTTGATAAGGGTGAATTGCATTTATTATGATTGCCAGTAGATTGTTTTCGCCAAGTTCATCTCGTCAATCTCGTCAACTATGATGTCGCCAGTATATACATATAGAAAGTGCAAGAAGAAAGCATGCAGAAAGAAAGGATTTTCATTCATCAAAAAATGGGACGGATTACAGCTCATTGTTACATTGAAAAAGAAAAAATTACAAAGTATTTAAGGAGATAGGGGTTAGTATCACCTTTCTCCCCGCCCTCCTTTTCTTGTTGCTCTTCTTTCTCCTTCTCCTCTTTCTCCTCGGTCTCTTTCTCCTCATCCTCAAGAAGATCGGCGTCGATGCCCATGCCTTGGAGATCGATGCCGAGGTTAGGATGATGGTGTGCAATTTGCCTTTTAAAAAAATCAAAGCCCTCGCCAAAATATTTGAAAACCGAGAACTCAACAACTTCTTGTAAGTCATTTAAGGACTTGAACTCCTCAACAATTGATTTCTTGGAGAGAGTTTGTTGCTTCTTCAGCTCGGCCACCTCCGCCTCTAACCTCGCCGAACTCAACTAGAAGCCTTTCTAACTCTATGGTCCAGTTCTGAGTGCGGACCATCTTGGCCTCAGCTGACTTAGCTTAGGCAAACTGGAATAAGGCCTCATTCCCTATGTCCTTACTTCATACAGCGAGGGAAGACCTGAGCACAACTGCCTGCTACAAACATGCTTCTATGATCACCTTGAATCAACAAAAGTTCAAAAACAAGAGCCGAGATCAAAACTGAATAGATATCAGGCTGACGATGTGGAAGAACTTCATCACCACTTGATCCAATGAGAGTTTGTCCACCTTCTCCTCGCGAATCCTAGCCTGTATCCCAGAAGGAAAAGAGTACAGTTCTCTCAGACGATCCAGGTTGCCTTGAGTCATGATATTAAATTCCTTTTCGAGGGGAGTGCAAATGTCTATATCGGGGTTCAAACTGGAATAAGGCCTCATTCCCTATGTCCTTACTTCGTACAGCGAGGGAAGACCTGAGCACAACTACCTGCTATAAACATGCTTCTATGATCACCTTGAATCAACAAAAGTTCAAAAACAAGAGCCGAGATCAAAACTGAATAGATATCAGGCTGACGATGTGGAAGAACTTCATCACCACTTGATCCAATGAGAGTTTGTCCACCTTCTCCTCGCGAATCCTAGCCTGTATCCCAGAAGGAAAAGAGTACAGTTCTCTCAGGCGATCCAGGTTGCCTTGAGTCATGATATTAAATTCCTTTTCGAGGGGAGTGCAAATGTCTATATCGGGGTTTCCCTCTTGGTCAGAAGACTCATCTCTAGTGGAAGACTCCTCAAGAGGGGAAGAAGGGAGTTGGTTAACCTCGTCCTTCATGAATGATTTTTCTCCAAAGTGTTCAGATACTCAAGACAGCAAAGAATCGTCCAAGTCTCCTACGTCGGATCTACCTGACATATACTACAGACTAAAGATTGAGGGAAGATTGGAAATACTTAATTTAATGAAGGCAAGATTACGAGCTGACGAGGCCGAGGTTTATGGTGAGGTGAACATCGGATTAGTAGCAGCACTTTGTTATCACTAGCGACAGAAGGGTACACAGTATGGTGGAGCCCTCTATTTATAGGAAGCGCCAAGGGCTGAAATCTATTCAATTCAACGGCTAGGATCATGCGACACTTTGAATTTTGAGATCATAACTGCCATTCCTGTCGAAGCATCATTTGGCTATTAATGTGCTCCTACACGTGTATACCTGTGGAGGCATGCCATCATTACATACTTACATCATCAAAGCTAGATTATTTGATTTACTACTCTAAGATACCAAGTCTTTCACCCCCGGCATCTCGAGTAGGGGGGCTACTGATATGGAATAAAATCACCACCGGCTTATGATCTTAGATGGGCACGTCGCTTGAGTCAACCACATCTCCATTGCTAGTCCTAGTCGGCAATGAGTTTATTTGAGCATCCTGGATGACTTTGCCTTCCTCTAGTGTTCATGTCGCCAATCATCGTGAGCTACTCTTCACTTTGCCTATGGGCGAGGTTGATTACTTCACCTACCCAAAGATTCCACTTCCCTGAGACTCCTTCCCTATTATGTCGCCTATAATCGCAGTATGTTCTCCAAATGGCATCTTCCTATTTTATCTTCGATATTCTCAAGATCTCTTTCCATACTTAACCATCCAAAGGTCTCTCCATAATCTTCTCACACAGCTCTCCATTCTCCAACTATGAAAAGACCTCTCTCCTATCATAAAGAGGTATGACTTAATCCCTACTTATTCACTCTAAGAGCTATGGTGCTTTGCTTTATCTAGTTCATTCGCCTTGGTCTGATCTTCACGCCAAAGGAGTTTGAGTGGCCTCACCCCGACCGGTCACATTTGTTCTCTTGCGTAGGTCGCTCAAGAAATTGACGAGGTCAAGTACTGAAGTCACGAGCAATTCTGACTGTGGGTTGCTCGCCCCCAAATTTATACCACCACAACAATAATGACATGTTATTACCGTTGTATTGAAATTTTTTTCCAACATTGGGCCAAGTAAAACCGTCTAGTTCCATCAACTCAGTGGAGACAAGCCTCATCCCAACGATGGAATGGGCAAAATTTCCTTATTAATACACTTTGTCCCTTAATATATCCACCTTCTTTCCATTTTAGCTATCTAACTAATAATTTCCTCAATTTGTAAACTAATCAAACCTCATAGACAACAAGTGTCCAATGGAATGACGAAAAATGGTTACTTAGGCACCGTGGTGCCACATGGCTACTAACTCATCACAGACATAATGAAACTCCCTAGATAGAATGCAAAATAAAATTTTTGACCCTTACAATATAAGTTGTTGTCCAATTTTCATATGAAGTGTTTTCTTTTTATGCCTTTAAAATTGGGAGGATAAACTCTGGCTAATTTTGTCATCAAGAATCTATTCCAGCGTTATAAATAAACTATATAGGGTAAAACTTATTGAGAAAAATAGAGGAAAAAAGAGAGTGATAAAGAGAGAGAGGAATGATAGACTAAAATGACATCCAATTATTGTTGTTGTGAGAATTTTGAGACAATGAAAATGTGGTTGACATATTCTAAACATAGAATAAGATTTGTAACTGTAAATTTCACACCCATCAATACCCATAATTTTCTCCTTTCGACGTTATCACTAAATGTGATAACTTTCGTAAGAATTTGGTCGGTGTGTACTTTTCATGTCGTTTGATGCTCTGATCAGTGGACGGTCAAAACAAAGTCATCCTGGTTTGACTTTTAGGTTGCTCATCCCTCTTTAGTGGGAGTTTTCACTCTTATTTCATTAGCTAATTCTACTTGGGTGCCACGTAGTCACCAACATAACCTTAAAATAGTTTTTTGATTTAACCCTCAAAGTACAAATTACTTTTCAATTTTGACCACAACATTCCCTGGATGGTCGTTGCAATCAGGGTTGTTCGCAAACAATCATTAGTTTAAGGTACAATTGAGGAAAATTATTAGTTGGGTGCCATTATAGAAAATATAAATAATTTAAGGGGACAAGCTGTAAGTAACCGTTACCTCTTTTCAATTGTTTGTGTGAGTACAGTAAAGGACTCTCATTTTTTGTCCCATTTTTGTCCCTCTCAGTTAGCCCTCATCAGACTCGACTCTCAAGTAGCCGCACTCTCTTTCCTCAGGTCTAAATGCAAAACTAAAAAGTCTATAGTGTTTTAGTAAAGCTTAAAAAACAATCACTTCCAAATAATATCAATTACATGATCACCTGTATGATTTTAGCCGTTCTTCCATTGAAATGTCATCGTTTTGAAAAATAAACAATGAGACATGTAGGACTTGCACCCTACTTTTCTTCCCCTACACAAACGCTCTCTCTCATCCTTAAGACAGAGTTTACTGTCGACCCGAATAACTCGTCGTCATCGACGTGTGCCTGGTGCGTTGGATATGCCTAATAATTATGGTGCAAGTCAAGTGTGTCTAAGATGCAAGTCATGTATGCCCTAACTGCAAGTTGAATATACTTTGGGTGCAAGTCTGATCGACGCCGGCAAGCCTTTGACAGACATGGTCAGCCTTTCACAAATGGCGAGCCGTTCGGGTCAACGACAAATTCGGTCGAAACGGCTAGAGAGAACGTTTGTGTTGGGGAATAAAAGTAGGGAGAAAGTCTTACATGCCTCGTTGTTCATTTCGCAAAGGACGGCATTTCAGTGTAAGGAGGGTAAAAACATACAAGTGACCATGTAATTGACATTATTTGGAAGTCACCAACTCTAGCCATATTATTACGTGTTAGACTGAAGAATTGATATAAAGTTATAGTCTTACCACTAAATTGAAATTTTCTCAAAAAATACTTTAAAATTTTGCTGAAACTTTTTGTAAAGGCATTTCTGAGATTGTTTCCCAAAATCAGCTTAAAGATCTCCTTCCTTCAAAAGCATAAAAAGGGCAAGACCGGCCATGAGATTTTAGTAGTCTCAATTAAAATTCAGAAATGAGGCCCTCTATACAATTATAGACTTGCGACTATTAAAGTTTATTTTTATCATATAGTGAGAGCAAACGATAATTTCACAAACTAAAATTCACAAAAATAAAATAGAAATAGAAATTTAATCTTACAAGTGTAATAGACAAAATATCAATACTATTTATCACTACAATAACTTTTCAAAAGTACTATCATCTAAAATTCACTCTTCTTATATTTTGGGCTGTAAAAGTACTAATCAAGCTTGTATAGTCAAGATTATTTTCCATAGCTGCTTTAATAGATAGCATAGCTAATTCATGGCTCAAAATCGTAACACCGAAAGGATCAAAAATCTAGCAATGACAATTGACAAACAGATGAATGTTGATGCTATAGGAGAAGGATTATTAGAAAAAATGAATGAGGATTGAAGTTTATGACTTACCAGAGAGGAAGATGAACAGAGGGAATTAGAGGCAGAGCAAAGTGAATAAGAGGCATTAGGTAAGGAAGAGTAATCTAATCCAAGAAATAAGGAAAGAAGAAATATTTAAATAACAAGTTAACAACATTATTCCAATAAATAGCAAATCAACACTTTTAAAAATGAATTGGTCCAATTCACCAACCAAATAAAAGTAATTAATCCATTTTCATCTAAATACATCCGCTAGTGCTCTACACAATCCATCGGTAATCCACCAACAAAATAAGAGTAACAAATCAATTTTTTTCTAAGCACACCAGTGAGTAACACACTACAATGACCCAGAAACGACTCGTCATTGAAACTAGAAAAACTTTAATTTTTCTTCAAAAAATATAAAAAGCAAAAAAAAAAAAAAAGCATTTTTTAAAAATGACCACGGGCTCTATTTGCTTAAATTTCAAAAAAAACGGACTCCGCTTGTAAAGGAAGAAATTACTAGAAATTACAAAACCCAAACCCTAAGTTGTCTACAGAAAATAGGTTGGAGAAATTCATCTAGCGTTAAGTTGACTTCGATTTCGAGCGCTTTCTCAACGACGAAGATGAATAGACGAAGTTTCCAAGCCTCTCTAGTCGAGAGATCGAGAGAGGGGAGGTTTGGGTTATTACCTAATGGCGTAGAGCTCGTGGGGAGAGTGGTGCAGCCTTGGGAGCAGAATGGCCGAATGGCAACAAGTGAAGAATGGGCCGAATGCCAGGCTAGTGCAAGTGAAGAATAGGGGCTTTATTTTTTTGAATTGGGGCCCCAAATTTTGGGCTTCTGAGGTAGGCCTAAAACCTGGGCTAAATTGACTTTAGCCCAGGGCCAGCTTTATTGAAATACCATATATGCCCTTCTTTTCGATAAAATTACTATATACCCCATAAGGATGATTGAATGACCAAAAAATGAATTATATTGACTCATTAACTATTTAATTGTATTACTTACACCATTGTCGTTACTAATCTGTTTGAAATAATGATAAAAATCGATCACGTGTTGTTCATCTGCTTAAATTAAATGCTCTTATATCTAAAATACTATTATTTTTTTGTCATTCAATCAATATCCTTGTGTGGTATATAGTAATTTTGTCAAAAAAATGGTATATATGGTAATTCAACCACTATTCAGTTGACGTCATGGATGGGCAGTCAATCTTGCTAACGGATGATTGACGTCAAGGATACTTTGTGTATTAACTCGGAACCTCAGGATTGGTCAATGTAATTTTTCAAACGTCAGGGATGCTTTATGTGTTAACCCGGAACTTCAGGAGTGGTCAGTGTATTTCACCATTTTTTAAAGGAAACACAGTATATATGTAAGGATAAACTTAGATAAATACAATAACACAAGCATAAATATGTAAGAATATTATGTACACGCTCTGGAAGCGCTTCGATTCTCATAATATATTTTAACAAATGATTCTCTCACTAATGCATCAGCTGTCGCTTTGTGCAATTTAGGGAACGACCATAACGATTCACCAAAACCACGGTGTGTATTCTCCCACGTGAACTAGAAGCCCATTCCAAGCTCGTGATAATATGCTCTTTCATGCTTCAACATTAATTTCAATAAGTTTCCCTCTCTCTAGGTCGGTCCTTGGCAACTTATTCTTTAAGGGTTATTTCGATAAATTATTTCAGGGTCGAGTTAGTGACTACATGGTGCCTAATGTCACGGGTTTAATTCTTAAACACCTTGATCCATGTGGCCTTAGATACCTTTACTATAGAAAGATACTAAGTAAGCCTAAAAAACAACCAAAAGAAAGGCTAAGGAAACAAATGAGTAACAATAAAAGAGCTAGAAAGATAACTTGGAAAATGCTTGATTGTATTCCAAAACTTAAATGCTTATAAATGAAGGGTTATCCCTTATTTATACTCTCCTAACTACTCTAGAATATTTTATATAAATATCTCAAATAAGTTTCTCAAGAAAGCCTTCTCAATGTTCTACAATTCTCCACATTCTTCTCATATTTACACATGTGTGGAAGGTTCTAGAATTCTTTCCAAAGTTCCATGTCCATGAAATGCCCAAAAATAACCTAAAATATTCTAGATACGTTGAACAACTTAGCACCTTTTTGGGCTTATATTTTTGGGCAATTTTAATGGGCTTGTAACACTTGAGTAACATTTACCAGCATTCCTATGGATGGTCTTTGCCCAGTGGGTTTGATTGTAAACAATCCATTAGTTTAAGGTGCAATATAGGAAAACTATTTGTGGTAGGAATATTCTTGAAATGCTACCACATGTTTATAAATGCTCCCTCCTGTTGCATTTTCGTTCCCTCTCATTTCATCCTCGTCAGACTCGACTCTCAAGTCGTCTCTCTCTCTCTTTCTTTCTCTAAGTCCCCGGCGAGAGCAAGAAATTACGCAGAGTTCCCACGCGAACTTGGCGCAACGGACCCCAAAGACTTTCAACGCCACTTAAAATTTCACCGCAGTCCGTTCACTGTTCGTTGGCTTTGACTGATCATCTCTGTTGACTCGTGCTCTTTGTTCATATATAATTGTCTGTATTTTGGAGCATATTGTCACGACTCTGGCAATTCATCAATCACATGGTGTGCATTCGTCCACGTGAACCAGAAGCGTGACCATATGATCTTTCATGCTCCCAAATTAACTTCCTTCTGTTTCCTCTCTCTCTCTAGGTCGGTCCTCAGCAATCATATGCTGGGTTAGTCCTCAGGTACTTGTTACTTTTCCGTCAAATCTTCGATTAGATTTTTTTATATTTTGAAGGGAAAGCACAGCTATAATGATAATTTTGAGGGGTTATCCTCCCATTTCTTGACACCGATTGACAACTCTCCCGTCCCTGATTTTTTTTTGAAATTATCGAAATATCCCTTAGTCTCCCTCTCTCTCTCTTTTTTATGAATTTTTATATTTTTTTTTTATTTTTTTTTCAATTTTTTTTATTTTATTTCTTTTATACTATTAATTTTTTTTGTTTTATTTTTTTTCATTATTTTTTCTTCTTTTTTTATTTTTTTTATCAAATTTATTTCTTTTTTTATCAGTTTTATTTTTTTTTGAATAATTTTTTTTATTATATTTTATAATCTTTTATTTATTTAAATTTACTACTGTATTGATATTTTAAAAATTGTTATTTTTCTTTAGTATTTTTATGACAAATCAATGGGTATTAAAAAGACAAAAAAAAAAATCAAAGGGTATTAAAGGGAGAAAAAAAATAAATGGTATTTAAAAAAAAAAATCAAAGGGTATTAAAGAAAAAAATAATAAAAAATAAATTTAATGGTATTAAAAAATAATAATAAAATATAATAAAAAATAAATAATAAAAAATAACAAAAAATAAATCAAAGGGTATTAAAAGAAAAATAATAATACAAAGTGAAAAAGAATAAAAGAGTATTAAAAAAAAAATAACAAAAAGAAAAAAAGAAAAAAGAATAAAAGTGTGTTAAAAGGAAGAAAAAAAAGTAAAAAAGAATATTAAAAAAATAAAAGGGTATTAATAGAAAAGAAAAAAATAAAGTAGGTTAATGGCAAAATAGTAGTTGGAATGAAAAATTGAGAGCAAAAAAAAAAAAAAAATATTAATCAAATCAAGGGTGTGTGTCAGGGGTTGAAAAAATAAACTTTCATAATTTATATGTATATGTATATGTGTGTTTCAGTTAATACGGATTGAGTTTTAATATATATAGAAAACAGCAGTGGCTAGTGGCTACGCCATTCTTGACGGAACGGTGTCACCTGAATCCACTGGACATGAATTTTTTTTATGGATATTCTTGATTTTAGTCAAAAAAAAAATTTGTAATATGATCTCACTAGAAAAATAAGTTTGAACCATGAAACTTTAAAAAAATGTGAATTGTTGGTGCTCTAGTGACCATATTTAGATACAAAAAATTAGATACCACATAATTTTTCTCTTACGTATTGGTGGGGTTCAATAAAATAAAATAATGCATTGGTGATTATCAGATTATATCTAGTGGTGATATTTAGATGCATGGCCCACCAATTCTTGGATTGTTTTAGTACAAATTATTTTGAAAATGGATGAGATTTTTTGAAATTAGGGCCTTAATAGATGGAAAATGTACTCCTATTAATTAAATTAAATTAAATTTTTATTGTTTTACTTTTTACAAATTGATTAATTATATTTATGCTTCAAATTGACCATGTTTATTGCTGCTATCACTACCAATTTATTCGGTCAGTATCTTTTAATCATGCCAGAGAGATGTTTAGCTGCTACAAATTACCTGATATGCTATTATCTATATTACCCTTTGCGTACAAGTTTAATAGTTTAGTTCTTTGTCTGCATGAGTTAGTGTGACAGGGTGCCGCTGACTGCAATAGCTATGAGTCACAGAGACTCGACCAAGTCAAAACCTGCGCAACTTTGTCCATCCAAGTAGAGGTGTCAACCCTGTCTTGTCGGCACGGGCACGGGCACGGCACGAAAAAATTCGATACGGGTACGGTTTGGACACGGTATAAGTTAGACACCGTATAAGTTGGACACGGCATGGCACGGTCTAAACGGGCACAGGCACGGGGCACGAAAATGGTGAGGCACGGTCTGAACGGGCACGCACGGTAGTTGGCTTGGCACGGCACGGTATAATTCAGGCACGGTACGGGCACGGAACGATAGTTGGCTTGGTTTGGCACGGCACGGCACGGCATGACACGAACTTAGTCAAGTACGGCACGGGCACGACACAGAACTGTGAAGGGCATGACACGGGCACGGCACAGTACGGTAATTGGCTTGGCACGACACGAAAGTGCCAAGAAATGATTAATTATTAAATAAATTAAAATAAAATTTAATTAAATAAATTTATTTTTCATAATGAGAAAAAAAAAACTTGAATAAGAAAAGTAAAATAAATAAAGTTTGACTTATTCATGAGTCATGGCCATAAATAAATAAATAATAATAAATTTTTATTAATAAATTAACTTGGCAAATGTCATAGTAAGAAAAAAAATTAGAAAAAATTTAAAATAAAATTATGAATAACAAAAAGAAAAAATTTAAAGAAAAAATTAAATTAAATTTTGATAACAAAATATAAAAATCTTAAAATTTTGACTTGTGGCTCATAGTGGGCCATAATAAGTAAAAAATATATTTTTAAAAATAAAATTTTTAATAATAAAAATAAAATTTTTGAATTAATAGTCCAAAATTAAATTTTTATAATTACATAATATGTATAAAATTTTGATTATAATATGCGCTAGCCACACAATCGCAATATAATTATGACGATCCATACCATGCACTTTATTTTTCTTGCTATTTTAATCACTCTCGCCAAATTTAAAGTCTATCAGGTATTGAAAACCCTTTAATCAGAACATTAATTCATTTATTCAT
>BRYE01000019.1:5327500-5330000 GCA_030159115.1 Actinidia arguta var. hypoleuca
TCATCAACTTTGGCGGAATCTCTACCTCCAAACTTGAATCTAATTCCTCTCCACCAACTAAGGAGTGTTCAGCTTCCTCTTTTAGAACCAAGGGCACTTAGGGTACCACAAGGCCCTCGTCATTCAAGCTGACCACCAAAATGGGTTCAGCTTTGGTTAGGTTACCACTTAGGAATACTTTTTCACCACCAACTTACCCCACACCTTCTTCTTTAACCTTTTCTTCTTCAACCTCTACCTTGGCTATAGTAGCGACGAGCTCACTTTTTCACAATTGAAGCGAGCTGGAGCTGCTAGAACTTGGTTCTTCTTCCTCCTATTCTAACTTATGAGCAAAATCAGCAGTCCCTTCATTGACATACTGATTGATGGTATGATCGTCAGATCTTGAACTCTAAGCTCGGCCATAAATACATAGGGGAGGAAGGGCAACTTGGCCAAGCCAGGCAGCGCGGTGCGGGATCATGTGGGGGTAGACAAGCTCGTACTGCAAAAGTGTTACAACATCGCAGGGCTTGGGAGTATTGTTTACGTGCTGGATTGCAAGCCTACACTCCTCTATCCAAGCTCAGAACCCTGTATTGAAGCCTACAAATCAGATCAACCGAAACCCATCTATCAGACTCAAGCAATAGGTTCAAGCATATTCAAAAATAATACAAGTGCAGTAAGATGATTGATGTTTGATTGAGATGCAAGAAACTTACTATCACGTATCTAGGGAATGCCCGCATCCCGTCATCCCCAGCTCGAAACTCCTAATTGCCCGAGACCCAACCAATTTGTCTGAATATAAGTCTTTGTCCAGGCTCTCTGTGACTAGTCTGGCTTGTGGCTGTTGGTTGTTCTTGAGCCAAATATAGTGGTTGCTCATTGATAAGTGGGTACCGGGCTCCCATTTTGGGCATACCACAGCATGCAAAAGATTGTAGGCGAAGAACTGAATTCCTTCTCTCCTAATTAAGGTGTCCACCGCAAGCACAATTCGCACGAAATTATTGATACTCGCATAAAGGTCGGGTGGCACCACACCATAACCTCCTTCAGTAATGAGTTGATTGGGAACTACAGTCCGGCTTGGTTGATTAGACATGTATGGACCGAGATTCGATCCCTGAACCATTCCACAATGACAACCACCTCATTGTAATGGGGCCTCTCAATCAGGGCATCTTACGGGATCTCATGATCCTTCCTAAATTGTTCGAGTGCGGCATTGTTATGTGCTAGAAGCTGAGCTCGGTTCAGCTCTTTGTTCTGAGATAGATGAACACCGCAGTCAGAATGAACTCTATCCTAGGTAGGGACAGCAGTAAACGATCATGCACAAAGATAGCCGAACTTTGTGTGAGTTATGAGCTTTGTCCTCCATTCGGCTTACTAACAAATGACTGAGATTCAACTCTTAAGTTGTCCTTCCGCCGCGAAGCTCTCTCGGTGAAAGAATGCTTTGAAGGGGCAAAACCCTAACCCTAGGGGACGAAACCCTACCCCTAATGATCGTTTGCATCACCAGAAACCTAGATTCAACAAAACTTGCACAGGTCAAACCCGTTTCAATAGTGAAAATGGATCTAAGGGCAACCTAAAGCCCTTAAACCTGGAAAGCTTGCATGTTGCCCATTATTGACAGATGGATGGCAACAACAAATCCAAATAGACTCTAACAAGAAGTCTCATCATTTTTTGACGCAAGACCATGAAAAATCAAAATCAGAAGCAATAAATGCAAGATCCAAATGGAGCTAGACAGGATCAGAAAGCAGATGCATTGAAAACATAAATGCTTCTAAAAAACCTAAAAATAAGACTTACATTGATAATTCAAAAAGGGCAAAAGGATGGGAATGGGTTTTTTCAGAAGGTGAGAACGAAATGGTTGGCAACGAGAAAGGTGTCAGAAATGGCAAACAGACAGCGGCGATTCGTAATTTGCAAGCATTCACACATTCTCTCTCTACAATACTCACGGATGCAAGGTGAACAATGGTATGGCTAGGGCTCACTATTTATAGGCAAGCTCGAATGTGCTGAGTTCCCATCAAACAGGACATAAGGCCGCTTAGATTTCTGCACCTTAATTTCACTTGAAATAGACCCCACAACGACATGTGGCATGAAACTGCTATAGTTCCCGCCCAAACAACGCCTAAGGGTAGGTGTGCCACTTCAGCGTCCGTGCCCTAATCAAACTCTAGGCCAACCAAACGTTGACGCGTGGCACAGTGGGACAGTGATAGGATAACTTGCAAGCACTGACGAGCTTCATCGTTCGAGCTTCCCCACACTGATAATCATTGGCAACCAATTTCCATAACCTCTGAAGTCAATGACCAAGCTCATGCGAGCTGAGGGGCAATTGTGGAAGGATAAAATATCCAGTATCAATTTTGGCCGAGCTAGGGCGGGCACCGCCGCCAGACTATCGCTCTATAGCAAGTTCGGTGGGGTCTTGACTCCGGAGGTCAGTCGACACACTTCGACATGTGGGGATCCCAAG
>BRYE01000019.1:5332500-5335000 GCA_030159115.1 Actinidia arguta var. hypoleuca
TTATTCACAATTGTGTTCTTTGATATGGTATCAGAGCCATCTTCAATATCCTTTCCTTTACCCTAGGGATTAAAGTTTGGTGTTGTGTTCACAATTGTTCTTTCTTTTCATACTAATCCGCTGTAAATTTTTTTGTCTTTTTTTGGTGTCTTTATCCATGAAGAACGAATCTACTAGTATATTAGCTGGGTTCAATATGCAGAATACTTCTTCTCAAATCACTCCAAGACTGCTTGATGGTACCAATTATGTCAAGTGGGCCTTGAATGCTTGAAATAAATGTGGAAGAAAATGTTGGGGTTATATTTCAGGTACTAAGGCTGCACTAGAAGATGTTAAGTTGGAGGAAGATGAGGCTTGGGAAGATGAGAATTGTATGGTCAAGTATTGGCTTCTTGATGCCATGACCAAATCCATTCACTCACTCTTTCTTCGCCTATCAACTGCAAAAGAAATTTGGGATGCTGTCAAACCAACTTATTCCGTCAGCCAATATGCATCAAAAGCCTACCAGTTATATTGTGAGGTAATCTTTGTTCGCCAAAATGGAAGTTCTGTTATTTCATTTTTTTAAAGCTACAATAACTATGGCAGGAGTTTGAAGCTATTGCGTCTTATAACATGGAATGTACCCAGGATATTAAGAGATATACTACAATGATTAACTCCCAACGGTTATATGTTTTTTTTGGATGGCTTTCATTCTTATTTGGACAGTTTTTGTGGTCGCATTCTTGCTACCACACTGCTTCCAAATCTGTAGTCTGTATATGCCATTGTTTGTTCTAAGGCAAATCGCGAGGATGTAATGCTTAATGTAACACCTAGTGATGGGGCTATTATGGCTGCATAAAAATCTTTTGCCCCAAAATCTTTTGCCCCGTGATTCAAAAAAAAGGTGTCCATAAGTGTACTCACTACAATAGTGATAATCATGTTATAGAGACCTGCTTCAAGTTACATGGTTATCCTGAATGGCATCCAAGGGGTAAGACATCATCTGCAGTGGCTCTGAACTCCAAGGTTGATGGTTTGACTTGTAAAAGCAATTTAGCCACTACTTTCAAATTTGTTGCCAAGTCAAGTATATCTAATTATGCTCGCAAAGTCTTCCTTTATTTACTGAGAATAGTGCTTGGATAATTGACTCAGGTGCTACTAATAATATGACTTATGACCGCTGTGCGTTTAGTAATTTATCCTTTAGCTTTCCAAAATTAGTCATTACTAATGCCAATGGTGTGTCATCTCCAATTGTTGATACTGTGTCTTTGTCATCTTCCTTATCTCTAACTGATACATTATTTGTCTCATCCCAAAACTATAACCTTATGTCTGTTAGTCAGTTAACCAAGTCTCACAATCTATTACCACCTTTTTTCCTACTGATTGTATTTTTTAGGACATCCATACCAAGGAGAGGAATGGTAATGGTAAAGAGAGAGGAGGATTGTACTATCTGGATGGAGAATTTCAACAATCAATGGATGGTACACTAGTTCATGCTATGAGTGACAACATATTGAAAAATAAGAGAGAGATTTGGTTGTGGCATAGATTACTAGGTCATCCCTCATTTGGTTATCCAAGGCGTTTGTTTCCATCTTTATTTATAGGTTGTCATCTTTTTGATTTTGGTTTTGAAACTTGTGTAATGGAAAAACACCATCGTACTGTTTTTCATTTGCATGATAATAAAGTTAAAGCCCCTTTTGCCTTAGTTCATTCAGATATTTGGGGTTTGGCCCCTTTTTACACATAATGGGATGATGTGGTTTGTTACATTTATTAATAATTGTACCAGAATGACCTGGATCTATTTAATGAGACAAAAAAGTGATGTATGAGTTGTGTTTTGTGCCTTCCATCAGTGGTACTCACCCATATGTCTATTAAAGTCCTACGTTCTGACTATGGAGGTGAATATGTTAAAAAGGGAATTGACAAAGTTTATAACTTTAGTTGGTAACCTTCATCAGACATCTTGTACTTATACTCCTTAACGGCATGGAGTTGCAGAGCGCAAAAACAACCATCTTTTGGAGGCCACTCGATCTCTGTTACTTGGCAGTCATGTTCTCACCCACTTGTGGGGTGAAGTCTTGAGTTATGTTGTCTACTTAATTAATAGAACACCTTCCATTATTTTGTATTTTCGGAGGCCTTTGGATGTGTTATCTGATCAATGCACTTTTTCTTTCATTTTTCAGTTGGAACCTCGTATTTTTGGTTGTATGGTATATGTACATTTACACACCCATCAATGTACCAAGCTCAATCAACGGGCATTGAAATGTGTGTGTTTTTGGCTATTGATCTTCTTAGAAGGGATACGAGTGTTACCATCCACTTACCTAGAAGTTTTACATCACCATGGATGTCACATTTCATGAACAAACATTGTACTACCCAGAAGGAATCACTAATTCTTCACTTCAAGGGGAGACTAGGGGAGAAGTACAGAATTGTGATGTTATGGAGTTAATTGAGATGTTTCAAA
>BRYE01000019.1:5350000-5355000 GCA_030159115.1 Actinidia arguta var. hypoleuca
TCTTGTCGTGGCGGGGGAAAACACCGCCGTTCTTGGCCTTGATGGCCCACAGACCCCTCTTGTGGTACATCTTTGACCTCGAGAACTTCCCAACACCACAGATCAGATCTGGGTTTCGGCACATCTTTGCGATCTTCTGTGACGGGGCCATTGATGCGCTCTCTCTCCCTCACTGCAAACCAGGGACGGTGAAGCAGAGTGCGTCATATATACACGACTCGTATAGTGTGCGTGATAAACCCTAGGTTTTCTTTTCTTGGGCTTGGGCTGGGCTCTCATGAAGGCCGTGATGCCCTATGCTCTTATAACATTATAACTTCTGGGCAAGTTACCTAATAAACTCTAGGTCTACTGGTAACAAATTAGATCCTCAGCTTTATGATTTAACATTAATAACAAATTAAATTTTTTATTTTTAAGTGTTTTAAGTTAAACCCTAACTTTTGTCTTATTGATATATAGGGGTGATTTTGTCATTTTGTTGGTTTATAGTGTTCTAACTTCTAAGATAAACCCTAGGTTTTTTACCCTTGGTCTTAGGTTGGGCTCCCACAAGTCTTATAATTAGACTATGAACTTTTGATTGTTTTAAGTTGAAATCTAATTTTTTATGTCGGTAACTTCGGATATTGGGGCAAATTTTTCATTTTTATTGATCTTTTGTATCTTCATCTTTCTCTTCCTAAACACCACCACAACCACCTTCACCCATTTCCTTAGTATAGGTGCCACCACCAGCCCGGCCCTTCCCTCAACAACACTCTGCCCCTCTCCACTATCGCCATTCATCTTCTGTATCTATCTACCTATTTGATAACTTCACAATCCAAAATCGGAAGAAAAAAAAAAAGACAAAATGATCAATGATGGGGTAAATTAGAATATTAGATTCTCAAGTGCACACAATCATGGTTTATGGGATCGACCCAAACCACCATTCTTCTATGGGTTAGCAACCTATATTGACTAGATGTCAAAATGCAGGTGAAAGAAACTCAAGATCTCGAGCACCAACTCTTTTGTACAAGGGGTCTTTGTGTCACGCATGGGGCTTGTTGGACTATAGAAGAAGTCCTGAAACTAACTGGAAGAAAACATTTATCGGTGAGACTCATCTTTAATTTCCCCACACAAAAAAAAATACAAAAAAAATAAAATAATAGAGAATGCCATTTGTTACAAGTAGGCCAAATAAAAATATTGGGAACACAATTTGGTACAAGCAGGTCATATTAGATAGTGGCTCTCTTGATTGATTGATTTTTTTTGATGATTCGGTATTCAGCACAAGAATCAAATAATCCGAGAACCAATTTGACCCGATTCTACTGTCCATTAGCAGGGATTTGATAACTCAGTATCCGACTCTCATAATTAATTTATCCTTTTTCTTTTTTAATCTCTTTCTTTGTGTGAACATTTTTGTTGTTAAGATCTAAGAACTTTCATTAGTGTGAGAGCAAATATTAAAACATTTTATAGTAACATTTTACTAAAATAAATATAGTGATTGTTGTTGTAAAAATCTGGGAGAGCAACCAACAGGCAGAATTGCTCCTCGGCCTCGGCGCTGGACCTCGGCAAATACTCGGGTGACCTGCGTAGCAATGAACAAACGTAATCGGCCGAGGTGAGGTCGCTCAAAACTCTTCCGGCATATGAATCAGACCAAGGCGATCAAGAGATAATTAAAGGCAGTATGACGAGCACAATAGTAAATGTGTTTGTGGTGCCTGTGTTGAGCCTATCTTTTTATAATGGGGGAGCAGCCTTTATATAGATGGAATAATGAGCCGTGTAGATGAATCACGGCGAGTTCCTTGTAAGGATAAGTATAGGAAGATATCCCAATAAATTCAGAGATAACGTAAGAAGATGTCAATTGGTGAGCAGTTCGTATTTATAGGTGTCGTGATGGAGCTGAAGTCTATTGGAGATAGTTATCTTATAGAGGTGGAATTCTCAAAGAGATGGACTCTAATCAGGAGGAGGAATGATGGAGGAGGAGTCTCATGGTGACAGACTTCTAATGGAGATGGAGCCTTTTTGGAGAATAAGTCTTCATGGAGATGGTCTCTGACTCGGTGAGATAGACTACCTCGCCCGATGGCGATATGGAGAGCAGTTCGCCAAGGTGAAGTTGAACTCAGTTCTTTAATAATTTAGGCGACCAGGAATGTAAGCGTTGTGAACCCTTGGGCGACATACGCCGCTTGGAATATTAAATATTAAAAGGTGGTGTGTATTTTTTTCCCACATCAGTGATTTCACTAAATTAAACTTAGTAAAATTCCACTAATCAAACATTCGAAAACAATGAATCTTCATTTATTGATAAAGTGAATATCGTTAAAAAAAAATGAATTATAGCCTCTAATAAGAATTAATATCATTTTTTTAATCGGTCCTCGATTTTTAATTTTTACCACTCAATTTAAATTTTTAATAGCTTTTAGATATTGAAATAAAAAATTAATAAAATTTTACGTTAATGAATTTTTTACAAATTGGTGGTTTGTAGGCAATCGAAGCAATGATGGTTGTGCTATGGTGGAGAGAGTCCCGAAAGAGATGGCCAAAGTGGGTCATTAAATTCTTTCTAAAAAATTAAATAGGGAGAGACATGGCGGGAGGAATTATTTAATGTTCTTAGAGCATATTCTATTAGGGTTCTACCCTTATAATTAGTCTAAACAGTGAAGTTTATTGTATTTTTTTTTTTTTACATTGTGTCAACATTTGTATATTGAATAATATAAAGAATGTTATAAGAGCACTAAATAATTCCTCGACATGGCAGAGAAGAAACATGTGTCGTTAGAGTACCAAATGCAGAGGGATGATTTTGTCTTTTGAGCTTCCTTGACATTGAGAATAAGATTATCTGGCTACTGATCTGATAATAATTTCTCAGTTTATCGTTGATCTAAGATTTCCCCCAAAAAATTAGCCCAAACTAAACTTTAAAGTTTAGGTCCAAGCCAAACGGATTTGGATTCCCTCCGGAGGAGTTTTTTTATTTTTTAACCCATTTTCAAAAAATATTTAAGAAAATAACGCGGTTGATAACTTATTTAAAGAACTAACGCGTTTGAGAGAGTTTCCAGTGTAATACCCCAAACTGCGAAAATGAGTATTAAATTATTAACCAAAAATAATTAAATTTTTTGCCTTAAATCTTAAAATTTAGGAGAGAATGGAACACAATAATGCGACACGTTGTGAACACGCGGGTACGACACATGGTGACACGTGTCACCATGCATAAGTACACGCATGTTGCCGTGTGTATGTGCTGCGTGTGTGTGTGTCACATATGTGCATGTGTGCCTAATAAGTCAAGACTTAAGAATTATAAAACTAGAGCTAGCAGCCCTCCCTTTTTCATTCCAACTTTCACACAAAACAAAGACAGAAAGAGAGGAAAAGAAAGAGAAGGGAAAAGAGAGAAGAGGGAAAAAAAAAAAGATAAACGATATCGATATTATTTTCTATGAAGGTAAATTCTAAAAAAAAAAAATTTATTTATTTAAGCCTTATTATCGAATTCATATATAGTACAATTTAAACCTTCAAATATCCTAAAAATGTCGCATTTATACGTATTTTTAAAAATCAAAGGTGGAATAGTTCGAAGTCCTATTTTATCACTGGAACCACCACTGTATTTTAATCATAACTTTCCCATATGAAGTCTGAATTACTCCATTTAAATTGAGTTGGAAAGATATTAAAATTATCTAAAACTTTTATTTAGAACTTTATTTCAAATTCATATTCTAAATAGTCCTAAATTAAACTGAAATAGAGATTTTAAAACTGGGAAGAATAATTTGAACAGAATGTTTATGAATTTTATAAAAATAGTGAAAGACCTTATAAAACATTTTAAATTTTATATGTTTTAAATTTATATGTCTAGTTACTAATTATTTAATTTCATAAATTTCGGAAATAGTTTTGATGCCCAAAATATTTATAAACTGAGATACTATCAGTAATAATTTTGCGCAAAAATATTAGAAGTTTAACGAATTTATAAAAATAGTTATATAGCTTTAAAATTTATGATATAATTACTGTAAATAAATATATGTTTCTAGTTTGTTATATAAAATGTTCGAAGTTAAATTAGCTTTAAAGAATTTTATAAAAATTATATACCAAGTTGTTATTTTTAAAAAATTAAATGCAAAAAACTCTGCAAAAAAGTAATCTGAAATTTAACATAGTTTCTAACTTAAAAAATTATGAAATTTAGTATAATTATAGCCACGATAATATTAAATCTAATGATTCAAATATTAAACGTAGGACCCGAGTTCGAGAAACGTTAGCCCAGAACATTAGCTCACAGAGTGTAGAAAGATCAGAACATACTTTTAGTGAGTCTTGTTATATTTTACTTACTTAAAATAAATTTTACGATGAAAGCATGTGTTGTTCGAATTTTTAAAATATATTTTATTTACTTAAAATAACGGTTATGCCAGACTGTGGCTGAATCATAGTTGTATATATAACTGTAAGATTACTTTTATATTTTGAATGACACGTCAGCTCTGGTTTTATTTAAATATGCTTCCTTTTATATTATTTATACAAGTATAAATGTCTTAATTAAAAAGAAAATCCCTAAACTAAGTTGAGTAGTAGGCCTTAGTGAGTGGGACTCACTGGCCGGTCACGATGACACCGATTGAAAAGGTGGACCCACGTATATAAATGGGTTGGGTCGTGACAGAAGTGGTATCAGAGCACTAGTTTATGGATTTTATCGACTAAAATCTAGAGTTGAATAGGAATTGACACTGTAGTTGCACTATATTTGTATATAATACTTGATTACGTGCGTACTACACAACATATAAAATTATGTGTCTAATATCCATATACACTTTAGATTAACTGAGATGGTTAACACTCAATCTAACAGGCAAGGAAATCGGGCGAATGTCGATACGCAAATGGATGAATTAAGGGACATGATGCAAATATTA